>JAEMWC010002193.1:40000-53688 GCA_016490735.1 Pachyseris speciosa | reverse complement strand
TTTCAGTTGCTTCTTTGTTTTGTAATGAAGTCGTGTTGTGTGTAAATGTTCTTTGAAGTTTTACTTTTAGGAGACAAATTTTATCACTGCTTTCTCTTTTGTTTTAGAATTCCGCACGAATGGTGGTAAAAGATTCTTTGCTCTTGGAAAACCTAGTGAACTAAAGGTACAATAAGTTATACAGTAAGAAATCATGTTTAAATCTTTGCACCAGTCCCAATAGCATTTCGCCTTTATTTCCAGTTTTTGACTTTTTATTGGCTTCACAGCGTACAAAAAATGAAGGATCATTGGGTACACAACCTAGTCAGAAGGGGCTTGGGTCTATTCTCGATGATATCACAAACTGCTTTGCATGCATGTTTACAAAGACTTAATGTGATGTAAATCAGTTTGTGATGTCTTATTGAGAATTGATCCACTATACTCACTAGCTAGGGTGTGGGGCAGATGACGGCCAGATTTTGTAACTTTTACAGCCTAGAAAAGGTCAAGATAAGTATGTAGTCAAGATTTGGTGAAAAAGGTAAAATGCATTTCAAAGTGGTGCAAAGATTTATTTCGGTGATAAAAATATTTTGGTGTTAGGTGCACTCTAAGCCAGCAGGGTGAAAATATTAATACATGTAGATTTTTGTTTTATTGCCTACCATTACTATTTGTGAAATATGTCAAAAAATAATTAACTTTTGGATAATCCCTGTGTTACTGTCACTGTACCAACTAAAGGTTGGAAACTGCTACATGCGTATTTGTTGCTAAAATAAAAAAAGATATGTACATGTTAAGATTCAAACAGCTTGTTTGACGGTTTTGGTTTAGTGTGTCTAATAATTTGCAGGATTCACTCCCATTTCCTGACCTCAAAGCAAGAAATTTGGCTGGTAAAGAAGTTGATTTACAAAAGGTTTTCCCTGGCCATGTTACACTGCTCTTGATGTGGTTTAGAGGCTTTGGAGAGGTAAGATAGTTTGTATAATTATTTCTGTAATGCTTGTTTTGTAGTTTAACAAGCAATAAGACATTAAATTTTTATTGTTATTGTTTTACTTACATAAAGAGATCTTCCATGGTTTTCATCCACACAAGTCATGTTAAACATGGAAAAGCCTACTGTAGATAATCCTTTGTGAAGTCATTTCTCAAAAACTGGGTCTTAAATAGCTGTCATCTCACCGACATAATTATTTTGCAGACAATGTGTGACAAGTATAGAGTTCCATTCATGGAAAATTTTCATTCAGAACCACTTGCCCAGCATTATGAGGTATGGTACATAACTAGTTAGCTTGTGCTCAAGATTTTGAATAATTGATGTTAGGGGAGAATTTCACAAGTTTGAAAAGGTGCAGCAGATGGGGTCAGCTTGGCTTTAGTCCAAATATTTTCTCCATTTTATAATTATACACTGGAAGCTTAAAGTCACGTCAGTTCGCAATTTTTTTTTACTGTAAGGGCTTGGATTGAGAGAGTTACCATAAAGACTCACAGATAAGCCGCCTCACAGATAAGTCGCACCCCGACTTTAGCGACTCAAAGTTTGGAAAAAAAGTTTTTCTAGTAAGAGTCGAAAGAAATTCAAAGTTGAGTCTTAAAGAAGTCTTCTGTCTTCTTCGAACGTAAACTCACCAACATTGAAATGGAAAATACTTCGAAGTTTTACCCACAATTTAAGCTCTTTAGTAGAATAAAAATCATGTCCACACCTATGGCATAGGATTGATGTTATTATTTTACTTGTTGACAGGTATTTCTTCATTAAATAGACAGTTTTGCATAGAGTGTTGCGTGTTTATCGTTCTGAATGTCCATAGCTTAGTCCCAGGGGGAAGGGGTACCCTACAACCGTCGTCAATGTTGTAAACAATTTTGCGGGGAAATGAAAATTCCACGCTGTCACATTCTTCTGTTCGAGAAAAGCGACCATAAAGCGTTTTAAACGAATGTTTAACACTGTTGAACAGCAACAGAAATGTGAGCTTGAAATAAGCTAATACTTGCATTACCAACGGCTCTTTTTAGGAGCCACCAAACTTGCAATGCCCAATAATCGGTTTTAGTTTTATGTAGTATATATTAATGTACTTTTCCATGAAATTGTCAATTCACAGAAATTTATGGCACCTTTTCCAAATGTTCTTGTAGATAAGCTGCACCCCCAATTTTGAACGAAAAGGTGCAGCTTATCTGCGAGTCTTTATGGTAATTTTCTTCTTGACTTGCACCCATCTCCAAGGCTGGACTGAGTGAAGCAAAGCAGAATGATTTATTTTGTGCTCAGTTACTGGTATTTTGTATTGTACCATTCTAGGAATAATAAATATGTCTGCTCATTTATTACAAATATTCTCAGTTTTGCTGTCATTATATTCTTTCTGCAGATAAATGTAGTGGATGGATTGTTCTTTAAACCATTCAGTAGATGGTTTGAAAAAAATCTGAGAAAACAAAGGCCAATAGAGAGACATGTAAGTCTTCAGTTTACTCTAATGTCAATCACTCTCATTACCTCTGACATTCAAATGCAGGGGGAGGGGGGAGGGGGGGGGGTTCTCGCAGAAAAATTGGGCGGGGTGTGCAGCCTGCTTCCTGAAACCCTTACCCTATTTAAGACCAAAATTTGCGATTTTCCCTACCCTATTTCAGACCTACTTCACATACACGGTTGAAGTAAACATAATTTGAGAAGGGCTTTTGTTGATGGTCTTATCGCCTAATTATGAAGAAGCAGTTTCTAAAAAGAAATACTAAGTTTGAGACTAGAGTGTACAAACCATACCCTATTTCAGACCAAAATGGTCAAAATTGATACCCTATTTCAGACCTAATCGTATCTATAACAAAATTCTCGATCGTGATTGGTTCTCCGCGCGCCTATTTGTCATGTAATCGACGCGTGATCACGTGGGTGTCAATTAAAGGTATCCAATTTGAACTTTTTGTAATTGGACACCTGTAATTGGATACCCACGTGATTTTCACGTCAATTACGCGCGCTTTAATGGCTTCCTTTGCAAACGTTTCCTGCAGTTTTCAAAACATATGGAAAGCGCTACAGACGTTTTCGCTCAAAAGACCTTCCAAAAGAAATTTTTAATTCCGAAATTTGTTATAGATACGATTAATTAGTAATTGGACCTCGAAATTTGTTATAGATACGATTAATTAGTAATTGGACCTCATGTCGTACAATTCAGGGAGTAATCGCGCTCGTATTTTCAAATCAGCCTCGCGCTTCGCGCTCGTCTGATTTTGAAATTACTCGCGTGATTACTCCCTGAATTGTACTCCACTCGGTCCAATTACTATTACAAAACAGCTAAAAAACCATACCTATATAGCCCATATCAGGGATTGCCCCCCCCCCCCCCCTCCAAAAAAAAAACAATTGGTAGACACACAATAAATTATTACATGTCATGGGGGCATGGGATTTTCCCCATCCAATTCTAATAATTCTGGACTAGATCCCCAGCTACTTTCATAGCAAAACAGCATATTTACTCCTTGGCTACTTTTTGCAAATCCCCGCCTACATTATTATTAGTGACAGTCGCATGTACTGACGACAGCCAACCATGTAATAGTGATAGCATATGCATCACTTGATAGCTTCTCCTGCCCTCAGGGGTAAACAACACACCATGCCTGGCAGCAATAATAATGTACTTGACTAATTGTATGAGTAAACATTTTTCTATTGCTTTAGTTTCTTGAGGTTTATTTTTGGTTTTACTGTAAGCAAGTTATCTTAAAGAAATGTAAAATATAACAAACAGACAACTGCAACAACTAACCATTTTGGTAAGACTTTATTTACATTATATTTACATTTTTAGGATACCTTCCTCTGTCACAGTGGTAACACAAAACAAATCAAAGACAATATCCTGGAAAACACAATTGTTGGACACACATTTCTGGTGGATTGCAACGGGCTTGTCAGATGGAAGGCACATGCAAACCCAACAAATGAAGAAATTAAATTTATGCTGGACTGTTCTAAACTGTTACTAAAGGACACACACAAGACACACCAGAAAAATAATGCCATCTCATCAAACAGATGATCTTAGAAGCAGCCGTGACAAATTAACTTTTCTTTCAGCCAAAGCTGAAGTCTATTAATTGTGCGTAAATTATATTAGTCTTAGAATGGCAACAGCTTTGGAGAAAAAATGATAATCACGACCTCAAAAACACCTTGCAAGCTGGCAGAGTTTGTGCTTACAAGAATATTACAGTACTTATGTTTTCTTGGATTGGATGATACCCTAAAGTGTGACCATTCAATTCACCTGAAGCACTTTTGTTTGGAACTGTCTGCTATGTTGTACAAGTTGTCTCTAGCTTTTGAGTTTGTGGATCAAAATAAAATAATGTTGATAGCGTGTGAATATTAAAAGTAATTAGAATGTTACCAAACAAGGAGAACTCGCCTAGAACTGTCATTAAGGGCCATAATCTGTCACAACTGTTATGACAAAAAACCCTTACATGACATAGATGTTACAGGCTACTGTGACTGTTGTTCGCTTCCTGTAATTATGCAGATGTTGTTAGTGCTTAGTTCTCCTGTGGGAGATGAACAGAGTACATGATGAGCACAAATAATGCCTGCACGGGAAGCTAGACTGTTGTAGGTTCATTTTTATTCACATTTACATCATGTACCAACAAGTTGCTAAATGAATACGAGAGTGATCATGGCAGTTATGAATGTTCACAAGTTGCTAAATCTTCATTAAGTTAGTTACAGTTGTGCAACATGTGACTCAAAACATAATGACAGCCCAGTTACATATGGCATTTTTGGTTGTCCTCAATAAATACTTAACAGACTAAAGCTTTGGAGTATTGTTTATTCTCAGTAGGGAAAATGTTGTGTTTTGGAATTAACTGTGCCCCAAAATCTGACTGTCTCACCTGATCAGTCATGAATACTTTTTTCCTTGAATAATAGCCAGGGGTGATAATTTTTTTCCCACACCAAAAGGGGGCGATTATTCAAGGGAAGGCGATTATTCAAGGGAGGCGTTTATTTCAAATATTGCTCACTGTAAGTAATGCCCTAAATATTTTGTTTTAGTATATACCACACAACTGAATAGTGCTTTTCGTGCGCTCTGATTGGTTAACTCGGAGGTGATTAGCAAGTACTATTCACCTCTGAGCAGCCGGTGCGCGAGATTTTACAATTTCTGACTGCTTGTCGGTATATTGTCACACATAGAGTAACGTTTTGGTCCACTAATTCAGCTTGTGTGGTATATACTAAAACAATTATTCACGTCAGTGTCAGTGAAAGTGGTAGATATTTACCTCGCCACTTCACGGCTCGGTAATATCCACCACTATTCATCTCCACTTCAGGAATAATTGTTAATTATTATCCCATTAAATAAAAAAATAATAATCACATCAAATAACTGAACACAGGCTTTTTAAGTGTTCCAAATTTGGTTCCTTGATTACTTTCAATGTCAATAATCCTCAGCATCACAGCTTAAATCGTCACTGATCAGTTTTGTTGCCCAAGGTGTCAATTTTTAACTTGACAGGGAGGGGATAAAAGAAAGAGAAGATGGCAAGAGGAGTAGGGGGGGGGGGGGGACAATTATTTGAGGGAGGCGATTATTTTAAATATTTCCGTCAACAGGGGGGGGGGGGATTAATGGAGGGACGGCTATTCAAGGAATTACAGTAAGTTCATGAATGAGTTTTTGTTTTGTGTGCTAAATGCCCATGACGAACTTCACTAAGATTAAAATTCAACATTTTATTTTTACAAGATTTCCTTTACAATAATTTACAATTTAACTTCGTCACTTAAAATAATTATTTATCTTATTATAAAACTAGTAGCTCTAAAAGTAATTTAAGCATACTGAGATAAGGAAGTATCCGGCCCACACCTGAGGTAGCTTTATGTATTTTCTTTTAAGATTTGGAGTTTTGGCCCCCTGTACTTACGAATTTCCACAGACTTTCCTGTAGATGGGCTGGATATTTGCTGAAACTTCCCATTGTAGGCTTGAGTGTCTATGCTGATAAAAGGCTAACTAAACTCGCTGCAAACTAGCAACTCAGCTGGAAAGCACATAAATCACATCGAAGCTACTTTAGTGAAAGATTGTTGCCAGTTGAGAGAGGTATTTTACATGTAAATATCACAACTTCTAAAACAATATTTATTCTTAGAAGTTGCTTGGATTTTTCTTACATATGGAAATGTGTGTTGTGTAAACCCTTGACTTTAAAGTTACCTACATAGCTCAAACAGACTGTCCTGTGAAGTGAGCAATTTTACAGAAGTCATGTTATCTGTCTGCACGGAATATCAGGACTCCAAGGAGAACAAAAATTTCCATGATGACAGGAAAGACACTGAAACAAAATAACCTTTATTACTATAAAAAAAAATACAAAAAATGACTATTCATGTCACCTTATGTTAGTATGCTGCACAATTTACATGCATGTACTAATAATAATAATAACACTAATATTTTGTGAGGGGATCCAACTCACCTAGGCTGAGTTTTCAGTGGAGCCCTCCTAATTAGTTTATAACTGAATTAAATACAAAATAAATAACAATGGATGAAAAGTAAAATATGTACCTAATAATAAAAAGAGGTTAATTCTTTGAGTAGAATTAAAATTACATCAGAATTAAAAAAATCAGAGTCTTTTAAACACGTTTTCAGTTTGGCTTTAAAATGGATAAAACATTGGCCTCTTTCAAGACAGTTGCAAGGCTGTTCCAACAATTGAAAAGAAAAACAGCTTGGTTTCATGAGGAAAAGGGTGTTCATACAGTAAGATAACTTTTGTATTAGAGATGGTTTCTCTAAAAAAATATCAAGGTATGCCTTATAACAACTTTCCATACACAAACACTTTTTAGTAACATATACACTGTATACTATTGGAAGTTTTTTCAGTTGGTTGAATTTCCACATTACTGAGGAACAGCACACTTGTTACTAACTAAACACTTACCTACAGAATCCAAACACATACCAAAACTTGTCACAGTCCCACTCTTCAAGAACAAACATGGAGAGTGAAATAGCAGCACTGGAATGAGCTGCAATGGCTGATGTTTAGTCAAGGATAATCTACACTGTACCACTAAGGAAAATGTTTACTGCAATGGCATTGTAAAACAACTAGCAATTAAAAATTGAACAAAGATCACTGTCAAATGCACTATAGGTTTGTTACCTATACTCTGTACCCTTCAATTTATCAATGGCTGGTCACCCAGTTAGGGCAAGGTTCCTGTAAAAACATCGTACAGGCGTTCAGTTCACACATGAACCACTGCCTCTATTATTGCTTTAAAGCATAGTTGTTTCACTCCATTGTTGAAAGGGGAGCAATGTAATCTGTACTAATTATTGCACATAGGTTTGGAATCTTTCCAAGCCGAAGGTGGCCCTTCTGAGCAACTAAAGTCTGTTTCAAGGCATTTCTGTGTATATCATACTGATTCTGATTTCTGCTAAAAGGAGGGCACGTATTTGAAGGACAGTGCTTTATCGTGGGGGACGGGGGGGTACTTATTAAGTTTTTCTTTAAATGACCTGTAGCTTTATTTTTTAGAACTGTGCAAGCACATTCAGGTGGAAATAACCGGAAGTGACTAGTTCAACGGAAAATAAGCTGTTCGCCTACATGTACTGATGCTGGTGTAGTTGAAACTTTTAAAGACTATAAATGGAGGCAATAGAAACAGGTTCTCCTTGAATAACTACTACTGTTTAAGAAAGTGATGGGGAGGGGGAGGAGGGAGCCTATTCGAGAAGGAGTTTTGTTTGCTATTTTGGCCAAGAGGGTGGGTGCTTATTCGGGGGAGGGCGCTTATTAGAGTGTGGGTGCTTATTTGAGGAAATACGGTAGCCAAAGTCATTATCTTGTCCGCTGCTAATTAGAAAATATATTTCTGTATCTTAAAGGATACAAAGCATGCTTGCAGTTCCATTGAACATGGAGCAACCACCAAGAAATCCTCCAAATTCCACCCCAAGAAACACCAGAGTAAGGGACAATCCTACTATTAACCTGATGAAGACATTTAAATATTATTAACAATAATGTCAATAATGCAGGCTGGTGTACCATATACCGAGTTCACAGGTGACATCACAAAGCACATAACAATGGGGAAACAGTACACCAGAACAATACAATAAACCAAACACAATGGAAGAAAACAATAGACTAACAATGGACCTGGCCATGGTGCACTAGCCCATCTGCAAGCATATCATATATTTCCATATTATCCATATTTCAGCTACAACGACTGACTTGCAAAATCCTGTTCAAAGACTATAAACTGTATTTTAAGACAGCTTTATCACAAAAGCAAAAATTCATTAAATAAACTAAACAGGAAATTACAAGTTTAAAAATTCGTGGATGGATGTTTAGCTAAATACATACTCAACATCTTTGGATGAAAATTCACTGTCTGTATACTGAAGTGGCAGACAAGCTTTAACATTTGCATCCTGAAATGGAATCATAATAATAAAGAAAATCTTAGTTTGAGTAATAAGCTCAGAAAAAAACACTCAATCAGCTACTTTCTGTTGCAATATGCGTGCCCAGTGATTACAGCTACAGCACTCAACAAAAATTATGAAGACAATGACCTTTGATAAAAATATTATAACAGTGACAACAAAGTGAGCAACGAGACTTAGAAATCTCGATACCACAAGACTTCCCAGGAACATTTTAACAGTTCTTGAACGCTTATGGGCTCATCATTAGTCTCGCAACATGAAAAAGTTTTGTGTTTATACGGTTGTCGAGTTACCAACTAAACCGCCATTTTGTTTGCTATGTGGCCTCGCCTTCACTTACACACTTTCCAGGTGACGCTCGGTTGCTAGGAATATTTTCCCACGAAAACTGTAGTCGGCGTCTTCGGCGAATCACCGCTGTGAAATATCACTAAGCAATGTTCTTTGCTCTTGTTTGAATTGTTTACCTATTCATAACAATTACCTAAAACTCAAATGAATTAGACGATTGTGCAAAAAAAGATGCGCACGTCTTTTTTTTGCCACGTTCTTGTAAAAACAAACAAACAAACAAAAACATAAAAAGAAGGAATGAAGGAAGAAAGAAAGAAAATAACAAAAACAAAAACAGATAAAAAAGAAACTATTTGTTCCTGTGTTCGTCTTTACAACGTAGTGGTGCAATTATGCGGTTTAAGTGGAATTATTACGTCAAATGATAAAACCAATTTCGAACCCTTTATTATGAGCATGAGGAGTTGTAGCATTGCGCAGAGGAAAGTCATGATACAGGGAAAGTTTCCCAGAGAATGATGAGACAGATTATCGTTTTGCTGGTGATTTGTTCATTCGTCGATATTCTAGAATCTTCACAAATCACTTATCGTAAGTTTTCATCCTAAGAGTCCGTTCTGTTTGCCCAATGACTATCTCGTTGCTGTTATATGTATGATATTTGTATAGAGTGAGAGGAAAGAACTTTGAAATTTCACAAAGAATTGACTTAGTGTTATTAATAGATTTTCGTTCAAGAGGACAATTTTTACAAAAATGGCAAGCTTGCCCAGCTCTTGTCTTATATGGTCGATTTAAAAAGCGCGCGCAGCATCCTTGATCGATGACATGTAATTTGCAGCGTAGACAGTGTTGATCAGGCAGAACGCACACTTAAATCTAGTTTATTATTCGTCTTCAGAATCGAAGCAGAAGGGAGAACAGATTGTAGATGAAGGTAGTCTGCGTGGCAGGGCGTTCAAAGAGGAGGGAGCTCCATTTTGATTTCGAGCTTCCCGCTTCTCGATCTTTTTTCTCTCTCCCTCCCCTTATAAACGTCTGTCCTGCCAGGCTAAGATATAGGTGATTCTAGCGTCGGGAAGCTGCCCTCATACGCCTCCAGGCTGCCGTGTCGGCGTGCTCTCATTCGAATGAGTTCTATGTTGAGTGCTAACCAGAGCACTGAAACACAAAGTTTAATTTACCTCAGTGTTTCTCATTTTTTTTTCTAACAATGGTACTGTCGGAGGTGATTTTGTACGTTGTATTCTTTACCTTGTTACCGTGAATAAGTCAACTATTAGCGCTAGCTTTGGTTTGTTTGCTTTTGTTTTTATTTGCAGTCATTAAAAATACCGTTTAAGCCTCACCAACATTTTTAAATCTATATTTACTGTCTCTCTAGCTGAACCAGCAAAATGCAATTCTGACAAAGACTGTTTAGCAGGACAAGCAAGGTGCATTCGGAGAGAATGTCATTGCATTAAAAATCTCGCATTCGGAGACGGAAAAACGAAGTGTGAACGTAAGTACAAGTACATGGTATGTACGGCAGCAAAATTTCCATGACTATTCTTCTCTTTAAAGATTTTAAACAGAAAAGAAAACGTCCAGTAGGCCAAAATTTGCATGCAAAAGTACGTAGTTGTAAATCGGCGCAGCCTGAAAAGTTCATATGAGAGTCCCCCGGCCCTGGGTATAATCAGGGCGCGCTCGGGTAAAATTTTCACGTTTAACAACTCATGAAAGGGGCGGGGATGCTGGTCGTAAATTTTGAATTAAACCCCTGAAGGAGACCAATTTGGGCGTGATCCAAGCTCGTTTGACCCTAAAAAAGTTAAAAATATACATTCAAATAAACATTTTTTACATTTCTTCGCGCGCAACCCTAAATGAGACCTTCGCGGCTAAATATAATGGCGTTTCGCCCAGAACAAAATCCGAAATTTACACCCCTAAGCGAGACGACGAGCATCCCGCCCCTTTTATATGCGAGCCCTCTGGGGGTTATACACCGGGAACGAATCATTGCGGCTTTAATAGAAAACTTTTCCCGCGGTTTACTTGTGACTAACAAGTTATGCCCGATTACTTCTTCGTTTGAAACTATATTCAAGGATTATCTGATGAATAAGTTCATTTCAGTTCTTAATTTGCGGGTGCTCTCATTGCGTGACAAATATTGCTTGATTTGAAAGGAAAGGTGGACTGATCGCACTATACCGATGCTTAGTTAAGTTTAACGCAACTTCTCTCCTTATCTGACAGTGTGGATCAAATGTCCTTTTCAAAAAGACCCTTGTACAGCCGGCGGACTTCAAGAAACCAAAAACTCGCATTGTGTGAGGAAACCAGGCACACAGACAGTCGCATGCAGGTGTGACAGCGGATACTTCGGTAGACCGCAGCTGCCGTCATGTATGAAGGATACTGGAGGTAAAACGGAATCACCTTTAGAAAATTTATTGCGTATTCAGTCAAATCCGGCTATCAAATCCACTCGGCATCTATAAATCCATCCTTGATTATATATGTATGCATGCTAAAATCTACTTATATTCATTTATTCTTTCATTCGTCTGTCCGTTCGTCCATCAGTCCATCCGTCGTTCGTTCTCATAACTTTTTGTTCCTGAAGGGGAAGCGTTTCTACCGCTTTCCTCTTCTGGCACTGTATTGGAGTTTGGTTGTCTAGTGATTTACAGTGGAATTCTCATGTAGACAAGATTGGAAAGCTAGTTCATATGAGAATGAACATATGAAAATCATATATTTGAACTGTGGATTAAATAATGAATATGGGAATAAACAAAGTTAGTTCAGTTCTTGGTTTTGTAAAAAGAAATCTGTATCCCTGCTCAGAAGTCACCAAGCGTGCAGCTTATACTACACTTGTGAGGCCGCATTTGGAATATGGCTCAGCAGTGTGGGACCCTTACAGACAGGAACAAGTTCAGCGCCGGGCAGTTCGATTTATAAAGGGGAACTGTGACTGGTGCTCAAGTGTTTCTCAGATGCAGAAATCATTGTCACGAGATCCTTTGAAAATAAGACGAAAAATGCACCGCCTACAGACATTTCATTCAGCAATTAATAAGAACATTGCGTTGACCATTCCTAATTATTTTCAAAATTCAGTACGATCAACTAGAAGTTTCTCAATTAACTCACTTATTCAACCTAGGGTACGTTGTGATTTTTATCTATATAGCTTTTTCCTAAGAACAATAAGGAACTGGAACTGTTTTCCAAGCGTAGTAAGATCACTAGGTTAATCATCCTGCTCTCCGTGAAAGCTTAAAGAGACTAATTAAATAGACTGAAACATTTAATTTTGTTTTAATTCCAATCGAACTTGAATTTGGAGCGTGATCCATTTTAATAGGTTTTAAAAGGTGTACTGTATCTATTTTATTTAGCTATATATATATATTTGTATTTAGCTACTTATTTTTCATATCTACTTTGTATTTTAACTGTTATCTCTTCTGGATACAAAATCTGTTGAAGAGTATTAAAGGAGATGTGTAGATGTAGTTTCAATTTTTTTATTTCCTGTTGGCAGCCGATGAACATGGAAAGCATCTATGTTTGAGCGACAGCAACTGCCCTCATTATTCTAAGTGTGTGGAAAACAGATGCACCTGTCGCTTTGAGCTGATCGGTAACGGTGAAAAATGCAAAGCTGGTAAGCATTCTACACTAATATACTAAAGGAACCATGCAAACACAGTTTGCCACTCAGCTTTCGACACACATCTCTGTTGAAAGAAAAACTTTTTGCCCCGAGTCGGAATCGAACCGACGTTCCCCAGTTACTAGTCGGGCGTGATAACCACTACACTACCGGAGCAACCACGCTGGCAACGCGGCCACTTTAGAAAGTGAGTAGTATCGCACGTCAGCCATTCCTCGGAACATTTTCTTTCGAGACTTTTGTGTGTTTCCTGGCTTCTAAATTCCCTGGACGGGAATTAGAAATATATATATGTAAGTACCTTCGAAGCCATGAAAGCCGTAGAACAATATACTAAAGGAACCATGCAAACACAGTTTGCCACTCAGCTTTCGACACACATCTCTGTAAGGTACTTACATATATAAGGTACTTACATATATATATTCTACACTAAATATAACGAAAACAACTCAGAGGTCTAACCATGATTCGAAGCAAATACATACAACCGACTTCAAACGCGGAAAAAATCGTGCAAGCAAGTCACAATTGGTCCGGCGGGTACTCCCTATAATGGCCTATACGTGTAGGCTCCGCCCGAAAGGGGTACATTTTTTACGGTTCAGGTATATGAAAGGGTAGGGAAATCTGTCATTTAGGTATTTAAAAGGGCCTTTTATTAAAATATTTCAAACACACATACCTTATGACTGTACTGCTTTAATTTATTGAACACTACACGAAAATGACAAGAAGACTTCCCGTTTTAGGCATACGAAAGGGGTATCATTTGTCAATGGAAGGTATACGAAAGGGGTACATTTGTCAATGGAAGGTATACGAAAGGGGTACCTTTTCTGTCAAAAATGGTATATAAAACGGTAAGGGGTCGGACCTTGGGGTGGAGGCTCCCCGTCCTAAATTTTTTTAGTACCCCCCCCCCCCCCGGCAATTGGTTTTGGTTTTGAAAGTAGCCCAAAGTTTGTGTAACCAATCACAGGGCACACTACAGCAAAATGAAAGAAAACGTAAATGTCCTTTTAGCATGCAGTTAGAAGTCAAGTATTATTTTGTGCCCCATGGTGATTATGCTTCAGTAGCAAACTAAAAACCTTGGCATTCTGGAGCATAGTTTAGATTTTTACTAATTTGTAGCTCAACCGATGTCTTGCCGTGAAAATGAAGACTGCCATGCT
>JAEMWC010002193.1:10000-35000 GCA_016490735.1 Pachyseris speciosa | reverse complement strand
TTATTGAGATTTTTGGTCTTGCTCAAACAATGTAATTTTTTCGGTGGCCTTTCCTTTAGCCTCTAATGCAGCCGGAATTGTCACCACTCAAAACCAAGGTGAAACCCGACTAGACATGGTATATACCGGCGAAGGGCACTTCATATCTGCGACCAGGCTACCTTTCCTTTTTACTTCAAGAAAACTTATAGCCACCAATCTTCCTGTTTTCTTTCTCGAGATGCTCCAGCTTCTTAATTCCCTGAATTACATCCTAACAATTTACTAAACAAAAAACAACTTTGCTTTGACACATATCTTCTACACGAATTGCTTGGCTTTCTCTGCAGAAATAAGCGAGTGTCTTATGAAAGGCCTGTTGTGTCCAAATGGAACCACATGTCATAAGTCAGTGAATGGAACATACAGCTGCGTCTGTAACGAAGGCTTTACGTTGGTCCATGGAGCTCAGAATCTCACATGCAGAGGCACGTATTCAGCATAAATAAAAACTGGTATATTTAACGATTATTCCACCAGCGTGCGTTGGATATGCATTGGTAATAGCCAACGAGGCGCGTAACGCCGAGTTGGCTGTAATCATTTCCATTTCCATTTTTATTTGCCATTAACCACATAAAAATACAAAACACTAGAAATTTAAAAATACGAAACACAAGAAATTTATAATAACTTAAACTTAAGAGGATAGACTACAAATGTTTAAGGTGGTAATGACAAGAAAGCCTATATAGAGGCCCGGGGCTTATGAACTATAGGTTTCCTGACAATATAGGGTACATCATACGAATTACGGAGACAGCATGAAATATGAAATGTATTATTTTAAAAAAGAAAAGAAAAGAAAAGAAGAAGTATGTAGCTCAACAATGAGTATATTTACCTAAGAAAGAAGTAATTTTTTAAGTCTTTTCCCAAACAAACGGATGCTTTCACTGTTTTGAACATCATGACTTAACGAGTTGAAAAACTTAGGTCCTTGAAACCGAATTGAGAAGTTTCGAATATTATTTCGGCAGGGAGGTATGTAAAAAGGGTGCAATTTCTAGTATAATGCGAATGTAACTGGCTTGCGAGAGTAAACATATCACGAAAATAATTAGGAAGTAAGCCTCTTTTAAATAGATACATGAATTTACCTATCTGGTATAAATAAATGTCAGAGAATTTCAAAATCTCCTGTTCTTTGAAAAGAACATCAGTGTGGGAATCGAAAGAGCGCTGGTGTAATAATTATTCATTAAAAAATAACGAAGAAATACTGCTGAGTTTGCTGATTACATTTTGCAAGAAAGTCGAGAAGACGATGAAATAGTCGCCGTTTGTTGGACATGGTATAACGGCTAATATCACATGGCCACTAGGCCAATCAAAACTCTAGAATTGCATTATTCAATGGTCCAGTATTTTACATGCTATATATTTTGTGGAGCGGTTGGTGCGTTGGACTGAACCCCTAGACAACAAACGCTACTTCACATAGTATCGTCGCCATGTCTCTTCACTCAGTCGTGCACGAGCATCCCATGAGTGAGTATTAATACTCCTAGTTGCTTTATGTTGAGTAGCTTGTGTTCTGTATTAAGAAGCTAAAACATAAAATGAACTCTTTTGGCAAACGTTTCAGAGGTGAAGACCGAAGGTTGCAATTGTACAAAACACGCGGTTTGCCATCGTGGAAACTGCAGATGCACAAAAGGATATAAAATGGACATCGAAGGACAGTGTGTACCAGGTAATGTGATCAGGGTTTTACTTCCCTTACACCATATCATCAATATATATTACCATAAAGCAAATCAGGCTACCTGAAAATGTTATCATAACTGACAAGCAACGAAAACGTGGACGGACATCAAAAGTTGATAGTTTTCACTGCTTTTTGCGACTTCCATGTATTCATAGCTTCGAATAATTTAATAACTTTTTCCCGCGTTTGTCTTGTCACAGGCCCAGATCCCCGCGTTAGTCACCAACGCCAACCAGGCCAATGGGAAACCAACCTCTCTCGCTCGTCAAGCGTCAGTAGTCACATGATTCTTCTTATGACTGCCGTGCTTTCCCACCAGGCCTTTACATCATGACAAAGGGAACAGACCAAGCCTTCGTTTCACAAGTGGAACAAGATACTGATTAAAACTCTTGATTGCAGGGATAACTGTGTCCTTCCACAACTTCGCCAATTTTCCCTCTAACTTAGAATTTTCTGGTGAGTTCGAAAAACAAAATTATTGAACATTTTCATTTCCAAATGCATCTTTATAGATGCCAATACACTTTGTATATATTAAGGTAATCAATCATCCACATATACATAACCCGATTGTTAAATGGACGCCGACACTTGGAGATTTTACAATATTCAGGCTATGTAACAATATATATTTTTTAAACAAATCGGTTTCACGGTCGAATTAAACAAAAATACTTAAATGCTTGAAGCAATACTCTTCTTTTCACGAAACCACAGTGAAATAAAAATTAAAACGCATGCAATTATCATAATCTCAAGCTTGAAGGCTGGCACCAAGATACTGCAAACGCTATATGACAGAGAAAAATAAACGGTATCCAGAAATCAATAAAGAGGAAAAAGCTCAAGAAAACAGTCCAGTTTAATTCTTCAAAAGGCCACTTTTCTATTCTGTTGATGTTTTCCCGTCATGCATCCTGTTGTTGTTGTCCAATTTTCCGTTAGTCGTCCTCGTCGTCTTTTGATTTATTACCTTTGGGTTTTCTTGCCGGGGTTGGAATTGAAGGGTTGGGCAACGAAAGTTGCCTCCCCAGTGATTCCCCTGATTTCTTGAAAAGCACGATAAATGCCGCATCTCAATTGGTAGACTTAAATCTAGGCTCGTGACTCCAGTTTCGCGTTTTCCAAATTGGGTTTTCAACCGTTTAACTGAATTTAACTTCAGTTAAAATATCAGCAAAAAAAGACAAAACAAGGACTTTGCTTTATCGGTTGTAATTGTCACCGTTTATTTTTATTTTTTCTAACAATTCTGTAAGAACAATTTTGTAAACCAAATAAGCCAGTAAAGTAAGGAGGCTCGGCGCAGCCGCAGCAATTATATTTATCTCCTCTTTGCAATCTTTGCTCACACTTGAGTTCACGTTAACTAGGGTGGACCGTAACATTGAGTGTACCGAATAACTGTTGAAAAAATACCAAATAACTGATGAAAGATTGGGCCAAACCAAATGTATTGTAAAAAAGAAAAATAATGAGGGTGAATATCTTATTAGCAATGGAGCTTTGAAGTCAGATTACATTTTCAAAAAATAGAATAATGAAACAGTGAAAAAGTGAAACAAATTGCTAAGCAGTAAGCGCGGTTACTTTTGCCGTGAAGGCCAAGCGCGCCACCAATCCAATGAAAAGAACGCTGATGTGGCTGCTGAGAGAAGAACTGGCTGACATAACTTCACGGCCGGAACTTGAACCTAAAAAAAGAAAAAAATATGTACCTTAGGAAAATCATTTACTACATCATTTTTATTTAAGAACACCTAAGTGAATGCAATCTAATATACAGTCGAGCCTCCGGTTGCGACCACCTCTCGTAAGCGACTACCTCTCCTAAGCGAACAGTTTTCCAAAATACCAAAAGTTTCCAAGTCAAATTACTATCTTTGGAATCTCTTGTAAGCGACCAACTATCGTAGGCGACCCGACCACTTTTAGAGCTAAGAGTTTAAAAGTTTCTTTTGTTTGTAACCTCCCGTAAGCGACCATATGACAGACAATAGAGCAGAAATTGGATAATAAGGTGTTGAAACATATCTCATTCCTGAATGAAACTCTCAATGGGAAGTACCGGATTTTTTTTCTCGAAATTGACTTTTCACATGAATAAAACATTTAAAATGTAAAGAAAAAATGCATTTTATCGGCCTTAAAAGAGACGCTCTCTTTAACGAAACTACAGTATGAAAATCGGAGTACAGGATTCGGCGCGGTCAACACATTCCCTATTCAGTCCAAGTCACATCCAAGGTTTTTTTATTTTTTATTTCAGCCAAGGTAATGATGTCCTTGTTTTATTCATATGGGATTTCTAGTCCAAACCCTTCCCCCGGTTATACAAGAAACCATTCGCAGAGGAATATTTCCCCTAACGTTTAGTCAACATTAAAGATTCAATTTGTAACTATCGTGAGACTTGTTCCGTTCGCCTTATTAGGTAGTTTATCAGAAGCGAACCATGATACTCTGAATAAATACTTAAGAAAGCTTCAATATTTTATGGCTGCTAAAAATGAGGCCTTCCGAAGGGTGGTCAGGTGTCGCTTTGTCGCTCGTTTACGACGCTATCGCATGTTTCATTAGAAACAAATGTCGCTGTCGCAATGAAAACAAAGAAGGATGGAAAGTGAATTGTTGCTGTCTCAAACTGTTGCGCATTTTCTGCCAATTTCTATCGGTTGTTGGTGTTTTGGGAGAGGATTGTCGCCTGTTTTCGGAGCCATGTCGCTTGTCGCTTCTACCCACTGGAAGGCCTCAAAAGTTGTTACTTGTTACATGGGTTGCACATGGGGCGAGTCTCTGCAGTTACCATATGCTAATAAGGCAAAATTGACCCAATATGGTCTAAGCTCTCGTAAGCGACCACCTAGGCTTGGCATTTTGGGTGGTCGCTTAATACGGGAGGTTGGACTGTATTAGCATTTAAACTTCCCTTGTTTCACTTTGTTTCTTTGTCGCGTATATCCGGTTTATAATTCCGTCTCAAAATCACACTTAAACTCAAAAGACTCAACTATAAATTGCATGTTGTCAATCACCATTATGCCGATAAACAACACACCCTTGTACGAACTGAATGGATTAAAATTCACCAATCAGAATCCGACTCCTGCGTGACGTTTTCGGGCAGCGTAACTAATTTTCCGTATTCAGAATCTTCCGCTTATTAAATCAATGCACTACAGAAATTTATATAAAAAATTATTTTAACCTTAAAAACCCTTTCCTCACGCTACCTGGAGGCAACACACAGTGGCCTTGTTTATTTCTCCTGTGTCCTCTTTTACATCTGCATTTTCCATAGCGGCAGTCTTCAGTTTCATAGTCGCAGTTACACGTGCCCGTAATTGTCCCTAGAAAAGCAAAACTTTTCTAATTTAGATCTTCAGTACGTATTATGCTATGCACTGTGATGTTGTACTAAATTCTGGTGACTGGAGAGGTACGGCGAATGCTACTCGCGATTGTTTGCTTGTTTGTTTGTTTTGTTTTATTTTTGTTTTGTTTTTTTGCTTTCAAATTTCTCGTGTGTCACCATTTGTAATCATGACGTCATATGACTGTTGATGGGAAATAAAAGCTATTTGGGCAACAGAACGACGTCATGAAATGGGGCCACGAGTAAATTAGAGCTCGGGTCTAATTCTTCTTCCTTAAAGAAGTCGGGGGCTTGTTTCACTTTCCTAGCAATTAACGTGGCTCAAGATCGACCTCACGATCTCCTTTACAACAATGGTTTATATAATTATAAACGTGTCGGGACGCCATAAATCATCACGTGACTTTCAGGGTTCATCCATTTAGCTCAAAATCTTGGAGACCAAGCTATGCTTATTTATGTGAGAAATCCACAGGTTTTTTTTAACCGAAAGTAACTGAACTGGCGCGTGCGATGGGCATTAGTTTAGGGATCTCTAACGAAATTTTAATCTTAGATTGTATTTTCAGTTACTTCAAGCCCCAATTTCGAGAGTCAAGATTACATTTAAGAACTTTTCACTAAGAAAGTTTTGGGCAGTAACGTGGAGTTGTTCGTTTTCTCAGCGATGATCGTACCTACCAACACAGTTCCCATCCTTGCTTTCAGTGAATCCTGGGAGACATTGGACACAAGCGTATGAGCCCACGGTGTTTTTACAGCGGTCACCCGAACACCTGGACTCGCCTGTTAAGCATTCATTTTTGTCTGCATAAAAAGAAAGAAAATAATAACAATACCTGGCTTTTTTATTTTAATTCTTCACATACATAATAAATAGTTTTATTGTATATTAAAATTTTACAGTTTTTTTTCCAATTATCACAAAGATTGTAACTTTACATACGGATAATTATATTTATATTGTAACTTTTAACGCATTTCAGTCTTAGCAGACCGCCATGTTGATTTTGAATAAACCTTTTATTATTAGTATTATAATTATTATCGGGCATTTCTCGGGAAGAAAATAAAATGTCCAGCATGGTACGCCCTTCCGAAAACATAGCCTCGAAGGGGTCCTTTGTGTGAATTCCATCCCTGGAATAATCATAAAGTCTCTGAAAAGTTCATTACCTTTTTCATAAGCAAAATTCTTTTACCTTCGCAAGTTGTAACCTTTCCTCCAACCCTGACTGGCTTAAAACCTTCATCGCAAGCGCAGTCATAAGAATCACTTGAGATCGCTTTGCACGCGCTTCCGAATGGACACTCCAGGTCCCTTTTGTCACATTCATTTATCACTGAAAAGAAAAGAAATATTTTACTTAATAAGGTGACAGAAACTCACGCTCGGCCTCAGTTGCTGCACCGGCGCGCGCTACTTATTTTCCCGCGCTTGGCACCGGCTACATATTTTCCCACGTTTGATGCCAGCTACAGTATTCTCCCGGCGCGTTTTGGAACCGCATTTCACGGGCTGACTGGGTTTTTGGTTGACTAAGTTAATGATGAAATTTAACAGGAACATTAGAAGAAGCGAACACCTGTTCTTCATGTTTATTCCTACAACGTGCAATGAAGTCTCCTTAATTAAGAGGAGTAAAATATTTTTCGTCTGGTTTGCAGTTTTAAACAAAATAACAAGATAGGTCTAGCCTTACTCGGAAGAAAGATGTGGCTTATATATTCTGCAAAGGATATTAATATGTCTTTAAAAGTAATAAGTTTAGTATTGATTATCAAATACTTACTGACACAGTTGCCATCCCAGTACAGGCGATAATCTTTTTTACAAACACACTCATATCCTCCGACTTTGTTCTGACACACCTTGTCCTCTGGGCAAAGAGTAGGATTCTTTTTGCATTCATCGATGTCTGAAAACACGAATTTGGGATGTAAACCTTAGTAAGCTTAAAACAACATAATCAAATGTCTAAATTTTAGTTCCTCGGTACAAGTTGGAGTACGACTACGACTTTTCAGTTTTAAACAGTTCGTGTCCACATGGTTCAAGCTCCTTGTAGTTGCTTATCAGGAAACTATGGAAACAGCATTAAGTCAGTGTGAGAAGTGATTAGAGAGCTTAAGGCCTGGTTCAAACGTCGAACTTCTCATGTGCCGAATCTAATGCTTTACAATCTGAAATTTGAATCTATAGAAAAATCTTTAAGAAATCTGAATGAAAGGATGGGGTTGGAGGGGTCTAACGTGAATTGGAAAGGTGCAAATTATAAAGTCGTTTGCTTTACCGAAGATCTTATATAAAATAACGCTTATTTCAAGTGGAAAACAATTCATTAAGAAAATTAACACCTTGCTATTTTCATTTGTCTGGAAGGGCAAAGACAAAATTAAACGTACGGTTTTGATAAACAAAATTGAAAACGGTGGACTTGAAATGCCCGACTTGAATTCGATGATTGCAGCTCAGAAAATAATGTGTATAAAAAGGTACCTTACTCGGAATGTAGCCAGCTGGAAGCATTTCTTGGATTTTCACGTTAAGAAAGTGGGAGGTAAGTTTTTGTTCCACTGCAACTTCAATTACTCGAAATTACCTATAACCCTCCCTGATTTCTATTAGGAATGCGTTGTGACATGGACGTCATTAAACTGTTCCAAAAACCCCTCTTCGGTGTCTTAGATTTCAAGACAAGTCCTCTGGAATAATAGGTTCATATGCATTGAATCCCGTTCTGTGTGTAACCCCAAATTAATCGATGCTGGTTACATAACAGTCGGTGACCTTTTCGATTCAAAAGGAAATTTCAAAGGATTTATCAATTTACATTGTTCACATTTTTCACCCATCAATCATTATTTACTTTTTAGCCTCGTCAACGCTATCCCAGAGGAATGGCGCAAAGAGTTAAAGACGCATGGAAATGAGACCCTTTCAAATGAACACCACTCAGATTTGGATAGTTTTTCACTACATCTTGAAGGGAAAAAGACTGATATAGATAAGATACAATCCAAATTATTGTATGAAACGTTTTCTTCTAAAATTTCATCGACGCCAACAGCTGTAAAAAAGTATAATGAAGCATTTAACTCGGAGGCCTTCAAATTAGACTGGGAAAAAATTTTCACATTATCTTTTAAAATTACGTTGGACACAATGTTAAGGGAATTATAATTTAAAATACTCCACAGAATCTGCTATACGAACGTCATGCTTTTTAAATTTGGTTTAGCTGACTCCCCGCTATGTTACTTCTGTAGCGAAGAATCAGAGACACTAGAACACTTCTTTTTCTACTGTAAAAAGGTCAACAGTTTCTGGAATGAGCTCAACATCATCCTCCGATCGCAACGATTAATTTTTACTAACTTTGATATTCATGATATCTTATTTGGGCATTTTTCACTGGACAATAATGATGACAATATTCTGATTAACTACAGTACATCATCCTCGAGGGTAAATATCTTATTTTCCGTTCAAAGCTAAGCAAAACCCCCCTCTCCGTTAGTCTCCTACTAGCAAAATGCAAAAAAAAAACACCATATCGAACGTTTCATAGCAAAGAAAAATAATAAACTTCAATATCACAATAAAAAATGGAAGCCTTTTTTGCCTTTATGACGACATTTCTTTTCGCATTTGCTCGTATTGCAAGTAGTGTAAGTACAGTATTGTCAGTAGTGTTAGTCCTGTAAATGGCACATGTAACGTAATTAGTACCGTATTGTAATTAGCGTCTCCTTTTTGTAGGGAGTTTTGGCATTGTTCTGTGAGTAGTATTAGCAATAAATGTAATGTCTTTTTTGTGGAAAAATAAAAAAATAAAAAAAAAAGATTTTTCTTATTTGCATTAGATTCGGCACATGAGGAGTTCGACGTTTGAACTGAGCCTAAGGAACGACAACGGCGACGGCAACGAGAACATCACAAAACAATGGGTTTAATAAGCAAAAGCAATCTCACCACGTGTTTTTTACATTTTGGTACGTTTATTTGCCGTCCTCGGCAAAACAACAACGTGAAATGACCAAATGTTAGGTTTTATGAAGAACGCGAGCGTATGACGGTGAACTCGTCTTTCTTTTTCCAGGGACGGATCCAGGAATTTTTGTTTGGGGGAGTCCAAACTTACTTCAAATTACTTCTCGTAACTCCGTCACTCTCCCCAAACATTACCCCCCCCCCCCCCCCTCCCTCCCCCGCCGTTACAAAGGGGAGTTTTAGAAACGAGGACGGGAACGTCAACGAGAACGTCACAAAACAATAGGTTTAATTAGCAAAAGCAATCACTCTGCACGTTCGTTTTGCATATTTCTTTGCCGTCCTCTACAAAACAGCAACGTGCATAGACCTTTTGTTTTCCCAATGTAGACCACGTGATCTTCCAAAGGGGATTTGCCTTTTGTCTTTTCATAAATTATGCGTACATATACACGTCAATAAGGCGAAATTTCAAAGAAACAGTTCTCTAGGGTAACATCACGTGGTCTACATTGGGAAAACAAAATCTACAAGCTAAAAAGGTCTATTGACCAAATTTTAGGTTTTGGCGAGCTCATGATGGCAAATTTTTCTTTTTTTATAATCAAATTTAGTTCCTGGATAGTTCGCCGACATTTTACAAGTTGAACAAAATGAAATAATCGCACAAGTGCTACAATAACGAGAAGATATAATTTGAAATGACATTTTCGTTGCCGTCGCCGTCCTTGTTTCTTAATCAATTTAAGGAGACGGTCACGTGTTTAACGTTGGTTGGACAAAACTGATTTGCGAGCGGAGGGGAGTGACCATCACAGGGTACCACCAAAAATAACATTTCATTGTGGTAATATGCCTGGAATTTAGATTAGTAGCAAATTACAATGGCTTTCCATCAAAACACAAGTCATCCAGTTGAGTAATAATAGGCGATCCTGTTGATGCGAGAATTTCAGCGTCAAACAAGTCATAGTAGAAAAAAATTCGGCTGAGGAAGGGGGGTCTGGAGCCCCCCGACCTTCCCCCTGGATCCGCCAATGTAATTTCCCCAACTTTAACACCTGCTAACTAATTTAGTTCCAGGATAGTTCGCCCAAGATTTAGAAGTTAAACAAATTGGAAAAATCGAGAAACAGTTATAATAACGAAAAGTTACATTTTGAAATGACGTTTTCGTTGCCGTTGCCGTCGTCGTTGCTTAAGCTCTCCGAGGCGATCGAACGCGAGCTAGACGTTCCGACATACCGTCACGGCAAACTCTTCTTCCCCCTACTTATTATAATCTCCATTTCTTGGATCTGATATTTTCAGAGAAATAAAAATCCTGAAGTCCTTTTCCACTTCGTTCAGTGATCTTAGGGTTTATTTATTTTTCACTTGAAGAACCACGCTCTTTTCACACTGATTTATATCTTTCATGTAACTATCGTATACCGAGAAGTTAGTAGTATGAAAACCACGATGGATGTTTCAAAACTTAACACACATATACCTTCACAAAGCATGTCCTGCCCTTTCTTTACTGATCTAAAGCCTTTGGTACAGACACAGTTGTAACTTCCTTTGGCATCCTTTTCACAGGTTGAGAATCGCGGACAAAACTTCCCTTGCTTCTCACATTCGTCCAACTCTGAAATCAAACGTTACAAAAATACCTTATTAGGAATCTACAGGGCTTCCGGTCTTCGACAGTGAAGCATCAGATAGTTTTTTTCTAATTATACGAATGCTGAGCCCTGTCAATGAAGCAAAAACTACAAAGTAGGGCACGAAGTTATACATAAAATAAAGAAAGATCTGAGAAAAACGAGCAGCTGAAACCATGAACAGTTTTCAAAGAAGAGGTAGTTTGACGCCGCATTCAGGGCCCGCGGAGCAGTTTTTAAAAAGTGGGGGGGGGGGGGGGTCGCTCCCGCTTTTTCAAGTGAGGGGAGGGGACTAACTCTAAACATAATTAAAACGCACATAATTCCGTTAAATTCATAAGCTTTGTCCAGCAGTTAACATAGTTTTATTAATAATGGTAATTGAACTGAGTGGAGTGCAATTTGGTCTGAAATCATACGCGTGATTTCAAAATCGAACGAGCGCGCAGCGCGAGTTTGATTTGAAATCACAAGTATGATTTCAGACCAAAATTGCATGACACGAAGTTCAATTACCACTTTATTACACCCATTTTGAAATCACACAGTTTTTTGTCAATATTAAAATTTGTTTATCCATGAAATTTGACAGGTTAATATTATTTCACTTTCATTTTGATGAGTTACAGAAAGGATGCGATTTAGAGTAAAAAATGGTGCAATTTGGGAATAAATTGCACTGTTGAGAGCCAACCAGATTGCAAGGATCACCAGCGATTTCAAAATGGGTGTAATAAACTCAAAACATCCTTGATAACCTTTTCTTCACTTTTCAACACAATTCAAGCCTTTAGAGAAAGGGGTTAGTGACAGAATAAACTTTGTAATCACACTTACAACGTAATCTGTAAGCGAACGTAGAGTAATCATAACTTTGGTTCCTTCATTCGCTTACTGTCACGAAATCGGATTCCCTGAATGTACCGAAATTCCTTTTTCGATTATCGTTACGACCAACAAATTCATTAGTCAGCAAGGAAAAGTTTGTCTGTTCTGTCTTTGTGAGTGTTTAATACTGTAAGATTACTGACCCTTTCTTGAATCATAGTTGGGCGGAGCCATGTTTTTAACCTTCGAGCCGCTGAAAAGGCACTCACGGTTGCTGGAATTACCAGCGGAAGCTTGCAGATCGTGACAATTTCATTCATCATGCTTCTGTGAGGCTCCTGTAACTCTTTGTTAGTAATGATCGCAGGATTGTAAAAGCCAGGATGTCCACCGCTATATCTAATTCTTCGTTTAAAATATTTCAGACAATACAACGTTGGCACGAAAAACCGTTTTTCTCCATATAATCCACGAGACAACTGCTGCTGAAGACATTAAACTTGATAACATGGCGATTATTTCCATCTTCTTGGTGTCGAGCACAAATTAAGACTGATACAGGAACGAACGAAACGAGAAGCAATAGTTTCAATGTCATTTCTGCGAATCTTACTTTCACCCGACAGAAGACTACAACTAAGTGTATGAATTGTAAAGATAGTGGTTTTAAAATTTATTCCATCAGACAGGATCGAAAGGAACCAATCATAAATTTCGATGTTTTCCCGCGAGGACCGCCACTTTTAGCCAAGCTCTATTATCCCGTGAAAGCTGCCCCCCCCCCCGGCTCCTCCCCCTGCGAGGTCCCTGGCATTACATATTTAGGTGTATTATAACTCAATTGTTAAAACCAACAAAATACTTAGAGAGGAAAAGTAATTAATTCCAATCATTGTCTCATTTGAACAGAACCAAGTATTAACGTTCCAGGCTTGTTGTCGCATGAAGCCTTTGCTATTCTGCAGGAAACACTGAAGATCTATACTAATTGTTCACATCTAAGTAACAAGCTACGGTAACTAACCAACCAATCACAATGATCCCTTGAGTGATATGGCCCAGGATGAACTTACCAGCACATTTTTCTGGAAACAAAGGGTCAATCAAACAAACTTTGCTGTCTCCGCAGTAATTTTTCCCTTTTGGACACGGCTGATAATCTATAATGTTGAAAAAGTAATTAAGACTATTAGAGAAACCCACAAACTTGTTAGGGAACCCCTTGTATTAATTTGTAAGCCGTCAGTCTAGAAACTTGATTTTTGCTCGGGGCTTAGCCCGAGCTTAGAAATGCAGTTGGCGCACAAAACGACTTTGCTCATAATACGCGTGCTCAGTGCTACGTCATCAACGGGACAGCTCCCAGACTTTCGTCAGTCGCCATTTTGAATGCCCCGAGAGTGCACCACAGTGAAAAGAGGTTTTAAGTGTGGTAAATGTTCTTTACTTGCTTGACATCTTTTACTTTTTATAGCATTTTTTCTACTTGTTACAATCTAGCTCTGTTGCTTACCCGTATTTACCCGTGTATAATGCGCACTTTTTCCCCAAGATTTTTTTAATGAAACTCTGCGTGTTAGTACACGGAACCTTTCGTATGTTGATCGCTTCCCTCATTTACATACGCGTGTGGTTAACAAAGGATACGTAAGACAATAAACAAGACTTCAAAAGGTTGTTGCCCATGCCCCTTGTTATAATAAACAAGCAAATAACCTATCACAGTTGCTTTTAAATTACCGCAGATAAACTGGCTGGAAAAACCGCAATAAAACTGCCAGAGATATTCTGTGAACAGACGCCAAAAATTTCCATACAGACGACAACAAAATATCCTCTTATTACTCGGCCTTCCAGCGTCTCGCGAGTCGCCCTGGTCTTAAAATGTCGACGGTTCTTCTTTTTATTCTTCGTCGAGTTTCATCCACAAAGCTCACTTCCGGCGATTCTGCGCAAGCGCTAACTAATAATGGTCATTTTGGAATAAGTAAACTATTTTTACCTCATTACCTATGCTGAATGACGGTAGCCTAGCTTGTGCGCTTGTGATGCAAATGATCCGGGTTTGATTCCCGCTAACGACACCATTTTCATTTTTTTTTTTTTTTTTTCTCTTTTTTTTTTTGCGTTCCTTTTTTTCATCTTCTTTTTTAAATATTTTTTTTACAAGTATAATTATTGTAACTTATAAATGGTTGAGCTGTAAAGCAATTTTCAAGGGATATATGTTTATAGGGGTCTATGGATATACACTGCAAAGAAACAGACACGAACCGATGAATGATGCCTGTTGTCACGTATCGGAAAACGTCGATTCACCTCGTGTCTTTCAAGTCTGAAAAACTAATATGTTAAAAGAAGTGTCCATACGAATGTTTGCAAGTTCAACTGCGAGACGAAAGCTTTTAACATGACCGAACTTACAAACAGATGTTTTTAATTATACTGCCGTGTTTCCCCGTGTCCGCTCCATTAAGATGTAGTACATTTTGTTGAATAACTCAAATACGGGATATCATACACCCCTGAGACTTTGACAGGTAGTTTATTTACTATTTTTCCACAATATCTCAATTTCTGGACATTAGTTTTTGAATGATAAGCGATTAGTTTTTATTGCGTGACTTGAAACTGACCGCAGAAACATTCGGCTTTCTTGTGTTTCAAATGACCCCTGATATCTATTAATGGCATATATCGCAGGTTTTCTCTTTTTCTTCTTCACTTTTACAAGTGGTACAATTGAAGGGCTCGGGGCAAGAACGTCCTCCCGGTTTTTGGTCGATTTTCGATGTGCTCAATAGAAACTGAGATTTGGCATGTGGACTTCATTCCAGTTAAAAAACATTGCACTGTATTTGTTTTGGTTGATTTCCTCTTCGTTTTCGAGAAATAACGTATGCAAAAAACCCAAGTCAGCTCATTCCCTTGCGTATTAATATTCATGCACGAATTGAATTACCTTTAGGGCACGTGAAATGATTGACGCTTGGAAAGTATTGTTTGATAGTGTGACGTAGACTATACATTTGGCGGTTAAAACATCGATTTAAGTTTCATTGATAGGAAACTTACGTGGCTGTGAGGTGTCGATTGCTAGCTAACTTTAATGGAAACTCGCCAGCCTGGTGGTCGAACGGACGTCATTTAAGTCTGTCGATCGGCAATTCAGACACTTCTGAAAGAAGCCAGTGGTGTTTCTCTGTGCGTGCCAAACGCTGGAACAAATCGGCGTTTCGCAGTACAGAGTACTGAGCCAGGCGGGACAGTCTGAAAGCAACTCTCGTCTTAAAAGCGGCCCGCAGTTGAGAGTCTTGGCCCATTTGCCAAAGGTTGCCGTGCTAGAAATTCGGAAATAAGAGTTGTTTTTTGACTTAGGCGAAAATATCGGATGTTTGAAGACGTGTTGTGCGCGCTCGAAAGGGTGTTTTTATGCCCACAATCCAATGCGACCACAGAGGGCGCTGTCTCCTTGAAAAGTTCTCGCGAGGACTGGAAATGAATATTCGCTCGGCTGCGGTGGGAAAATTTTCACTTCGGAGCGGGAACATTACGGAGAATTCATCTAAGAGTGGGAAATCGGCAAGACGAGCAGTGAGTCCGTTTTCGATGAGCTGAGTATCTTGGAAAACCAGTGCAAGGAAAACTTTCTTTGCCGCACGCAGCAAATATTCAAAGCACAAATGACGTGACAAGGTGACAGCGTCCTCTGATAAACATGCTGGCGTATTTTAACATATAAATCACTTTTGCATCGAGTACCTCGGTTAGTTCGCTTATATGGAGTCTTGTAAACATCATCAAAAAGTATTTTCACGCGAGATTAACGGCAAAAAGCATTTTCACCCCAGATAAACAGTTAAAATTATTTTCACGCGAGTCGTGTGACAGCCCATTGTGTGCGATCGAATTTCATATATACCGGGTATGCAAATTTTCGGCAGTTTGAAGCTAAAGAATATCTTCAGAACTAGTTAAGCATGTTGTCCAAAGTCTTGACCTGTCGTCATTTACTTTGATTTTAATACCATTTTCGTTCCATATTTTCCATTTGACGACGAAAATGAATCCATTGCCGACGTTTCTCAACCGCCAAAACCACGCAAAACTTACTATTCTGAAAGTGCCGTTTAGAAATGAAAACCGATGGAAAATGCACTGTTTGCAAGATACTCAGCTCATCGAAAACGGACTCACTGCTCGTCTTGCCGATTTCCCACTCTTAGATGAATTCTCCGTAATGTCCCCGCTCCGAAGTGAAAATTTTCCCACCGCAGCCGAGCGAATATTCATTTCCAGTCCTCGCGAGAACTTTTCAAGGAGACAGCGCCCTCTGTGGTCGCATTGGATTGTGGGCATAAAAACACCCTTTCGAGCGCGCACAACACGTCTTCAAACATCCGATATTTTCGCCTAAGTCAAAAAACAACTCTTATTTCCGAATTTCTAGCACGGCAACCTTTGGCAAATGGGCCAAGACTCTCAACTGCGGGCCGCTTTTAAGACGAGAGTTGCTTTCAGACTGTCCCGCCTGGCTCAGTACTCTGTACTGCGAAACGCCGATTTGTTCCAGCGTTTGGCACGCACAGAGAAACACCACTGGCTTCTTTCAGAAGTGTCTGAATTGCCGATCGTCAGACTTAAATGACGTCCGTTCGACCACCAGGCTGGCGAGTTTCCATTAAAGTTAGCTAGCAATCGACACCTCACAGCCACGTAAGTTTCCTATCAATGAAACTTAAATCGATGTTTTAACCGCCAAATGTATAGTCTACGTCACACTATCAAACAATACTTTCCAAGCGTCAATCATTTCACGTGCCCTAAAGGTAATTCAATTCGCGCATGAATATTAATACGCAAGGGAATGAGCTGACTTGGGTTTTTTGCATACGTTATTTCTCGAAAACGAAGAAGAAATCAGCCAAAACAAATACAGAGCAATGTTTTTTAACTGGAATGAAGTCCACATGCGAAATCTCAGTTTCTATTGAGCACATCGAAAATCGACCAAAAACCGGGACGACGTTCTTGCCCCGAGCCCTTCATTGCTCAGATCTACATGTTCATTTTACATTTTGGTGCATTTCTTTGCTGTCCTTTGAAAATAACACTTTCAAATGGCCAAATTGAAGGTACTGTGGAAGACATCTTTCCAAAACAGTACTTTTTTCATTCTTTTTCTTCATTTCAATGCCGTCCACAACAATAATATTGTTCTCAATGGATGAGCTGTAAAGCAAGTTTGTAATTTTAGGGGGATATATGTTGATAGGGGTCTAAAGAAATAGACTCCAACACAAGCTAAGCGCAATGCGTCCGATGTAAGAAAGACAGACTTCTCTCTATTCTTTTGTTTAGCGCTAAATTAGGGATACAATGCTGTTTTTTGCAAGCCCGAGTTTAGGCTAATTGTAGGCTCTTGTTTGAACATGGTAATGAACGCACATTTTGTGAGCCAAAGTTAGTTCGAAATTATTTTGCTCGAAGTACAACAGCTCAGAACAAAGACAAAATAAATGGGGTATATTTTGCAGAGGCTTTACAAGATTTAAAATCTTTTGACAACGGACAATCGTCACAGACGCATTTCACAGGATATGATTATCTTTATTTCTCAGCGCGTTACACTTGATTGAACAGATCACACCACGATCATTTGTTAGCATTCAGATACGTGAAACTGAAAACGTAAAGTGTCAGCGAATGAAAGCGAAAATTCCTGTAACGGGCGTCTAAATCATTCTCTCGTGCCGTCTCAATGTTCGGGAATACGCTATTCTTATCCCCGGGGGGGGGGGATACACCCAGAAAATTTGGGTGGGGGTGTGCGGCCCGCTTCCTGAAACCCTTACCCAATTTCAGACCAAAATCTGCAATTTTCCCTAACCTGTTTCAGACCTGACCAAAGATTTGATACCCTATTTCAGAGCCATTTCACGTACACGTTTGGCTTAAACACAATTAAAAGACAAAATAGAAGGGCTTTTGTTGATGGTCTTATCGCCTAATGATGAAGAAGTAGCTTCTTCTAAAAAACATACTCAATTCAAGACTAGATTGCACTAACCATACCCTATTTCAGACCAAAATGGTCAAAATTGATACCCTATTTCAGACCAAAACGGCTAAAAAACCATACCCATTGGGGTCGCACATACCTATATAGCCCAAATAAGGGAGTACCCCCCGGGTTCTTATCAGACTCTTATCAGATAAAACAGTTTTTGGTTGCCTTTTGTAATTAACAAACAAGACGCCTAGAGGGGTTGCCGTGGGATGTGATTCTCGATTTATGGCGGCATGTTGTAAAAGATGGACTGGATTGGATTTGTAAAACATGGACTGGATTTGTAAAACATGGATTTGTAAAAGGTGGATTTGTAAAACATGGATTTGTAAAACATTATTTGCACTAAGGTAGATTGTAATATGTCATCACACCCCTGAGACTGACAGGTAGTTTGTTTACTATTTTTTACAATATCGCTTTTTCTGGACATTATTTTTTGAATGATAAGCGATTTTTGTTTTTACTTGCGTGACGTGAAACTGACCGTACAAACCATACTCCCTTTCTTACAGTACTGTCTCTGTTTCAACTGAACAGTTTCACTGTTAGGAATATATTAAAATAGATTGCGTTACTGATATGGAAGTGCCTGGGGTGACATCCGGTCATGTGGTTAAAGTGGTAATAACTGATTGTGTAAATAATAAATCAGTCTGTTCAATCAACTGTGGTGTGCTCTTTGGCTCCACAAATCTACTTCGGGTACACATCAGTTATCTTTGAATTTCCTCATCGAATTCCTTCGGATTTATCGGATAAAACATTCACTCTGCTGTCTCCTCACATATCACCAAGATTCCAGTAACGTTTACGCAAAAAAAATCTTCCGTTCGGAGACTTTTGAGACAAATAAAGCGGGATTTCGGCGTTGGAGATAATTATAACGATCTAAAAATATTAAATTTTGAGCGGCGCCATCGCGTCTAGCCGCAATTTAAGCCCAAATTCTTCGTTTTAGCTAAACGTGCTCAGCTACTCAAGCTCTTGCCATTACCTCAGTAAGTTTTGAATGAAACTTTTTTATTTTAATATCCAAAAGCATGGTAAATGTTGCGTTGCATACCGACATTAAAAAGTGTAATTTGCATATGTCGCAAAGCGTTCAATTCAATTCGTGACATTTACATAAGGGCGGTTAGTCCGCTGAACAGTTTTTCTAGTCGGCGCTCACAAACAGAAAGTCTACAGCCGTTAGGATGATTTGCACTGAGTGGTATGCGAAGGCAGGGATTTCTTCATTAGGAACAAACTGATTTCCACTGTCGAGTCTTTCTTACAACCTCTTCTTTCGATTTACAGTTTTAACAAAGCAGAGTTTTGCTTCTTGACGTCACGTCTGAACTCTGATAACGTTGCCGCCACCTTGGAAATCGCGTGAAGGATATAAATGCATATTTGAGACAGGATACGGAAAAACAGGGTGCGCATTATGAACAGGTGCGCATTATACACGGATAAATACGGTATTTACGAGCAAATACTGGAGATATAAAAGCTTTTACACGTGTAAACAAACCAGTGTTAAAATTAACATCTCAAAACAAACCATCATTTGAGCCACTGAAACTAAGAAACAAACGTGTATCAAAAAAGAGTACAACATCAAAGCCTTCTAAATCTAGAAATTTACGTACATTGAAATTAACTAAACCCAGAGCAAAGAATATAGCATCAGAACCAAGTTAATCTCTAGCGAAACCTCTACTGGAGCCGACTACAGGATGTGACAGCAAAACATCGCCACAAAGCACTCAAACTAAGCTGATAAACGGGATACTTTTGTTTCTGATTTGTGCTATTCTTTGAACGAACCTTTGAGGAAGTAAGGTACATCACCTTGTAAAACAGCCTATTCTGTTGTAGCAGAATCTGTTTCTCTCAAAACGTGCAGGTCACGATTTGACAAGTATTTTTACTACGAAAACACGAGTAACTGAAGTCCTTCCTGTATCTCGATGACGAACGCGTGAACCCAGTAGGATTTGTGTCAAAGAGGTGGGCAATTTTGTGAACAAACCAAGAAAACTAAGGCGAATCTGCAAAAGCTACATCAGTAAAAATGTTCCAAGATCTTCAAGAATTCATTTGTATGTTAAAAGTGCCTTTGCTTGCCATAGTTTTATCGATAGGAATAACAGAACGCGTATGATAGGGCGCTCGTGGTCAAAGCGTCAACTGAGGCGAACGAAGGAGAAATTGAACTGCAAATTGAAAGAGGGACAATATCCCAAAATGGAACCGTACTTTAATATCGGTGTTTACAAGACTCAAAATCATAGGATAAATCATTGCCGCTTTATCCTTCGGCCATTAATTTTGAAATCTCATATTTGCGTTCACGACCCTTTGATCTTGGTTCTTAATGTCAACAAACGACAAGGGGAGAGTTGAAAACACTGACTCCCGCTTCGTGGACTACCCACTGACCCCCACTCCGTGGACTACCCACGGAGTACTCCACGGACTACCCTATGGACTACTCCGCGGACTACCCTCCTGTGGTAAAACAAAAATTACTTTTAGGCTGAAAATAAGATACAATCAGTCGCCATCTTGGCTACCACAATTTTACTCGGCGGGTTTACCTAATAGATAGAATCCGGAATCCGGAATCTAGAAAATCAGAAAGAGCTCAGATTGAGAGCAATAATTGAAACCAAATGTTTCTGCAAATGATCGAACTCTACTACCGTCACTGTGTTTCGCCTATATCCTAAGTCGACATCAAAATGCTCCTGTTTTGTATATACCGTAGGTAACTCGGCTAGCGCCATCTTGTATGAAACACGTAATTCAGTTACTTGGCAAGTTGTTTGGCTATACAATACTGTAAATAAAAGTAAGATGTTAATAATTTTTACTTTTCATTTTCTCTGTAACATTTGCAAGTTGATTGTCTTGTGAGTAAGGATCCTCGTACTCGGCGTTTTGATCGAATTTGATCGTAAATTACGCAACCCGCCTCGATTAGCTTTGCTACATGCGGGTTGTGTATTTCTCTAAATTGTAATTTTTAAATTATTGTAATAAAGGGATGATGATGATGAAAGTTGCTTGTTATTAAAACAATTAAGAATACTAAGTTTTGCTTTGTAAGGTAAATTTATTCGTTTCTGCTTATATGTGAATGACAGTCAGGTTGTCAACTATTCAACCAACTACTTTTAGCGACACAAAATGTGCACCCGATAACATTCGCCACTGTATCCAGTATCAACAGTTAGTTTGATAACTGAGGGTCATTTCCGGAACATGGAAACAATAATTTTTAAAAATATCATGAGCGCAAAGACTTGAAATAGCACTAAAATAAATAATCCATGAAATTAATAAGATGAATAAAAAAAACCGAAGACGACGATAGATGTCTTACAGGAGGAGGTAGGTGACAGGAGTGGAGTCTTAGTCTGGGACTTGGTTTGTTCCTTGCAGTTGTTTCTAGATTCCGGATTCCGGATTCTGGACTCAGGATTCAGGATTCCATCTTTTAGGTAAACCCGCAGAGTTAAATGGCGATAACCAAGATGGCGGCTGACGCAAGTACGTCTCTTGTATCTTATTTTCAGCCTAAAAGTAATTTTTGCTTTACCATAAGAGGGGTAGTCCTCGGGGTAGTCCATAGGGTAGTCCGTGGAGTACTCCGTGGGGTAGTCCACGGAGTCGGGGTCAGTGGGTAGTCCACGGAGCGGGGGTCAGTGTTTTCAACTCTCCCAACGACAAGTGGCAATGACAATATTGCACGTCCTCTCCAAGCTACATCCTGCAATTTTCCCCGAACTAAAAGCCATTATGGTTCTTGTTTTTTATTTTGCTGGGGCGAATTTAAATACTATTGGTTAGCCTCTTTCTGGAACGGAGAAGGAGCACTTTAATTTGGGAGGGGTGATGGGAGGGGATATGCTGAGCTTTTTTTTTTTTCCGGATATTTATCTTGTGACTTTAAGCACTAGTTCTGCATGACTATTTCACGGCAAGTTTGCAAGTTTTTTACCTTGTAACACTGTATACATTTTTATTTTCACACCTTTTTAACGGACTTTTCTTCAGTGACTGTCCACACTATGATCATCATTTGGAGGTGGGGGGGGGGGGGGGGGTGGGGGGAGTGGAAGAGAGGAGGTGGAGAGGAAACGAGCCCCGTAAATCTCAAGGAAAGGTAAACATGATGTGAAGGTGGGTAGGTAGGTAGGCAGGCACGTAGCTACGTAGGTAGGTAGGTTGGTAGGTAGATAGGTAGATAGGTAGCTAGGTAGATAGATAGGTAGGTAGATAGGTAGGTAGGTAGGTAGGTAGGTAGGTAGGTAAATAGGTAGGCAGGTGGGGTCGAAAGCGGTGCTTTGAAATTAAATCTTGCGTGTACCATGTTGAATAAGAATTCAAGGATTTCCCATCGTCCATACCAAAAGTCGAATTTACTAGAAATGAATGCAATGACTCACCTCGGCATTTCTCGCCATTTCCTACAGTTTTACCTCTGCATAAGCATTTTCCATTTATACAGCTGGCTTTGGCGTGACAGAAATCATGACTTGCGCAATCAATCGGCTTTGCTAAAATGCCATAGACATCGTGTTAAGGTATATAAGGGCTATAAGTCACTGTTTAATTTTGAATAATCCAAGGTGGTTTCATTAAAGGGCAGTGAATATAAATTGCATCTGATGAAAATTGTGATATCTCTGGATGACGCATTTTCTTGAAATGCAACGGATGTAACGGCGAACTACACGAGCGGAACCGAACAGAATCCCGGAACCGAACCAAGCCGAGCCGAGCCGAGCCAAGCCGCCCCGTTGGAGGTACAGGCTCAGTTTTCGTTGATCGAGGTTAGTTTCAGCTGCAGTGCAGTTAAGTTTATACGAGATCTAGGCAGGTGATTGCATTGCTAGGTATTCTTGTCACTCCAAGTCACAACCCAGAAGCTTCACATTTGCATTACTATGCCATGCTGATGAGGCCTAACAAGGCCGAAACAGCTGTCCATGGCTGCTAACGCTCAGGCTCAAACTTTATTTGGTAGATATTTAAGGGGTAAAGCCCGTTACCACGTGGCCTTAGTGCCCAATGAGTGGTTTTCAGCTTACCTAGACACATTAATTTGTGAGGTATTCTTGTTTTATTCTTGTCTCATCTCACAAGCTTCACAACCACCAAAATCTGTTTGGTTTTAACTACCGTACTTTTTTCTCAATAACCATCGCAATCTGTTTGGTTTAATCACCGTACTTTTCTTTGCAATAACCATTGGACATTCTTGCTGGGATCGCCTCACTACTGCTTAGTTAAGTTCAGTACAATCTATTTTTAAACATTTACTCACCAAGTTCGCAAAATCCACCAGTTCCCACAAGATCACCTTTGCACTCGCACTTATTACCATTACAGCTGGAATAAAAAGGGCAGTGACCATCATTTTCGCAGGTCGTGAGTCCGTCTTTACCGACTGAAAAAGAATGGCGAAACAAATAATTGCTAGGGCGGTCTGTTCTTCCCTTAAAAAGATTTCTTTGTAGCGCAAACGTTTGAAGCCTATGCTGTTGAAACCAGAAACCCTAACCCCTAACCCGAACCCCAACCCTAATCCTATAGTTTTGTAAAATGAAGATTCTGAAACTAGAAACCAATTTAGCAAAAAGCGTTTTTTCCAAACGTTTTATCGTTTGTGTTTTACCGATGCACTTGTCCCCGTTCCCTTCATAGCCATCTTTGCAGTGACACCTATATTCAGTACAGGTGGCAAACTTGTGACAGTTGCGATAGTCACGGCATGGTACTCGGCCGTCTTTATCAAGAGCTGTAAAAAGAGGACAGACGTTTAGTATAAATCGTGTCGTTTTCAGGTCCATTTAGAAGTCAACTTCAATTATATTTTCTTTCAGGTGAACTCTCTTTTCCTTGTACGTTGGTTTTGACGATATTAAACGCTTCCAATTCTAACTGGTTCACTGAGTTTGTTTCATAGATATGATTGGTTAAATCGGACATGTCAAGAGCCCAGTCCGATATTCAAAGTTCCTGGTCCAATATTTCCAATGATGGGATAACCTTGACCACTGCAGCTCGATTGGTGGTAAACTAAATCCACTCCCTGTGTTGTCAGAGTGAAATGAGAAAATGACTTTAAAGAAACGCCTGAACGTTTAGAGCAATAGAAAGTCTTTTTGAGTCCTTGAAAGTCCAACTTGCAGTTTATTCTTGTGTTTCATGTTACCATACACTGCATCCAACTCACCATTCGGGTCCATACAGTAAGGATGAGCTGCTCTTCCGAAATATCCCGCCTTGCACTTGCACATTTTGGGGTTGTCGCCGTTGAATTGCTCTACACAATAGGAGTTCCTGTAAGCTGAGCCCGCAAATTTGCCGTCAGATTTTCCACACGGTTCTCTATTATCATACATATTTCTCACGCATCTTTGCCATTCTATCAAAAGAGACAAGTTCACAGTAAGACGGCTCCAGTTAAAATTTTGGAAAGGAAAGGATTAATTTCTCAAATTTATACTTTCACTATGTTTTTACAGATGCACCTTTTGGAGGGCAGACGACAACACAAGAAGCAGGGACAGCAGACTCAATGCTTTGGTTCAAAGTCCAACTCAACCTCGTACCTAGGACCTTCGCTCCCTTTGACCAGCGGTCGGGAAACAAGCGACCCTGGAAAGATCCGACTTGAACTCCGAAAATATCGGACGTCCGGCTGAACTGCGCAGGCTTAGGGTTCAGCTCCGCGTAAGAGTTTGTAAGAGTTCTGTTTTACCTCCGTTTATTTGAATTGTTTGAAAAAGCCAATCAGAATCGTCAACCTATCGGATCTTTCGAGAGTCGCTCGTTTCGTCAAGCCTGCGAAGTACGGAGCGAACACTCGAGGGACGAGAATGACTCCAACTTCGTCTTAACATCTGCGGAAGACTGCCACGCAAGTATCGGCCTGCTGAGCCACTCCAGACGCAGCTCTGGGCAGGACTGATTTGGACCAACCTAGAGACTACCATTATCTGACGAGATAGACTGATGCCTACACTGCTTTACAATCTAGAAATACCGAGATTTGGCTTTAGTTGGTCTTGAAGCAGTATATAAAAACATCAATACGCCCGTCTTGAACCCTAATGTTTGGCATGGGCGGATATCAGTTCTCCGTCTTTTGAATTGCATGTAGTTAAGCGACCACTTTAATGCGTGGAGACATGCAGCATTCAAAACAGACTGGCAAAGTTCATAACGGGTTAAAGCGGCACTGTCACGTAATTTGGATAAACTCAACAATGTGTTTGCAACAGTGAAACGTTTCAAAGAATCTGCAGTTTTCCTACGAAGTACTTAACAC
>JAEMWC010002193.1:2500-5000 GCA_016490735.1 Pachyseris speciosa | reverse complement strand
CTTTTAGCGCCTTTGTGCTAAGTACAAAGCAAACCATAGAAATGCACAACACTTACAACGCAAATGCAATGTTTTGTCTTTATGTCTTGCTAGCAAAGGTTTGCAACACAATTGCAACACAACCACGAGGCGTGACAACCATAGTTAATTAACTATGTGACAGCGATATGAAAATGCCGTCACAAACTGTTTACAATCAAGAAGCAAGTACATAAAAGCAAGGTGACGAAACAAATTACCATGTCTTCCACGTCTATAATTTGTCTAACATGAATATCGCGTGCCGATAATACGTGCAATAAACAGTTGGAATTTGCAATGCAACATTTGTAAGTAAGTAAGTAAGTAAGTAAGTAAAACCTTTATTTAAACACGATAAGTATTTAAGCTATGCAGCTTGTGCGGTCGTGTATAAATAGATAATATAAAAGATACATAAACAATAACTGTAATAAAATTATTAAGTAAAATAAGACTTATGCCTTCTTGTATGTATAAACATAACATAAATATTTACAATAAACGAGTAATTAATAATTGATGGTATTGTATAACTGCTAAAATTATAGACCTAAAAACTCCTTTTAAGAGGGAGCTATCTTCTACAGAATAAATTAGAAAAGTCAATGTCTCTGACCAAAGTAAGTTTGTTAATCATCCTGGAGAAGCTTTTCACACTATTCGCTTTACGACACTCGATTGGCAAATGATTCCACAAAACTGGACCTCTATAAGATATAGAATACTTTTTGATATTCGATTTGAAAGGTGGAATTTCCAACTTAAGACTGTTCCTTAAATTATAAGAGGATTGCGATTTCACAATATGTGTTGTCATGCAGAATGGTAAAACATTGTGGTACATCTTATAAGTTAGTTTCAGGATAGATTGCTTATAGAAAGTTCTTAGAGTGTCCCATTTAGCCCTGGTGAGGACTTCCACTGATGGTAGATCCTTAGCGAAATTGAAAATGACTCTTGCTACCCTGCAGTGTAGTCTTTCAAGTGAATCAAGTTCGTCTTGCCGGTTAGTACCTCCCCATACGGATATACCATACGTTACTGCAGGAATTATAACTTTAAAGTACAGGTTTAAGAGATCCTGTTTGGGTAAGAGTCTGCTCTTCTTTATAAGGCTTAGTTTATTAGCAAAACTCTTCTTCAATTCCTTAATATGTATGGACCAGCTAAGCTTGTGGTCGATTATCACGCCCAAAAGCCGACTGTGTGTTACCCATTCTAAGTTGTTACCTCCAAGGTATATGGGTGGTAGAGGGCCAGTAAACGATCCTCTATAGATTAGCATACATTCTGATTTCTTTGGGTGTGTTGTCAGCCTGTTCGTCACGCTCCAGGCATAGAACTCTTTTAGGGATTGATTTAACGCAGCTGACACTTCATCTATAGTTTTCCCGATGCAGTATACAGTGGTATCGTCAGCATACATATATACAGACCCTGACTGGATGGACGCTACAAGATCGCTCGTGTACAAAGTAAATAGAGTCGGCCCCAGGACACTCCCTTGAGGGACACCAGAAGACACTGAGCAGAGGCTGGATCTTTGTCCATTTAAGACCGTGTACTGTAACCTGGTTGTAAGGTAACTCGTCAACCAGTTTAATAAGGAGCCGCGCATTCCAAATTGACATCGAAGCTTGTTAAGCAGGATGCCGTGATCTACGCAATTGAAGGCTTTCTTGAAATCAATGAAGGCCACGCCCACCACATAACCAGAGTCTATTGAATGTCTCCAGGTTTCCGTTAAATGGACAAGGAGAAGCTCAGTGGAGTAGCCCTTGCGATATGCCCATTGATTGTCTGTTACCAGGCGATGAGAATTAAGCACATGGTCAACAATCGCGTCATTAACACATGACTCCGAGATCTTGCTTGGCACACTGAGGATGGAGAGAGGACGATAATTTCCTCTATCCGTTGCGTCATCTTTTTTGTGTATTGTCGTTAATTTTGCTGTTTTCCACTGCAGGGGGACAACGCCTGTCTTAAAGCTTGACGTAATTAAAGATGTCAACAGGGGTGCAACCGTTTCTCCCAGTAGCCTGAGCAACCTTGGGGCGACGTCATCCGGGCCGGTTGCTTTGTTTGTTTTCAAGTTCAGTATTTTACTTTTGACACTACCTTCTTGAATATCAATAACGGCTAAAGTTGGTATGTCTGTTGATTCGTCCACTCTGCCTGTTTCGATTTGTAGCGCCGACAGATATGCTGGTAACTGTGCCGCTAGTGTTGTACCAATCGAGGAAAAGTAAGCATTCATCATGTTGGCCTTTTCCACATCGCAAACGGCCAGGCTCCCGTCTTCGCGTTTAAGGGCCCTATCGGTGTATGACTTTTTGACAAATTTGTTGCGTCTTTCACGAGCTTCCAGTAAGTGCTTGAGGTTTTAACCTCGTTGACTTTGCTTCTGAAGAAATTTGCTTTTGCCCTCCTAACAGCAACTGTAATCTTATATCTTTATATTCCCGCCACTTTTCAT
>JAEMWC010002192.1:0-53785 GCA_016490735.1 Pachyseris speciosa | reverse complement strand
TATTTTTCATTTTTTATTTTTCATTTTTTTTTATTTTTTCATTTTTTTTTTTATTTTTCATTTTTTATTATTTTTTTATTTTTTATATTTCATAACCCATGGAATAACGGCGGGGGTTTTTCATTATTCCATGGGGTGGCTTGTATACATTTCGCTAACGAAAGGCCCCGCTTTTTCCAATCGTTAGTATACTCTGATTACAAGCCACTCTTTATCTGTGTGAAACAACCCTTATATATTCGTTGTATTTTCATTTTTATGCTTGTGGTACATAAATGAAATTTACAAGATAAAAAATAATACGCATGTGTAAAAAGCGAAAAATCTGACGTAGTTTGATGACTCATTCGAAAGGGAAACCCCCACAAGAGGGGTAGTATTTTAAAACTCACAAAAAATCATATGGCGTGACGTCAACAGCCTAGATTTCATAATGTCCATAAGCAAAGCTTGTCACGCCATTATCATGAATATACCGCTTGTCGTCAAAGCAGCTGAGTGATACTTTATTTATCTCATAACTTCCAAGTTGATGGTTCTGACTTCTAATTGTTTTCATTCTATGATGCATCTGTTTATTATCAAATAGTGTCTCTTTATAATTTTCATGTTTGATGTTATTCTTAATAATATTCTTACTAATACCTTTTGCTGTCTCCCTCCTTTCTGATCATCTTTAATATAGCTATACATCTTCGATCTCAGTCCTACGAATTCACATATTGGGACTCCAGCAGTCTCATCTTTCATCTTACCATTACTTTTTTATTGGTCTTATCGGAGAATGGCGAGCTTTCAGGATAGTCACTGTTATCAAATTTATTTTTATCCTTCCAGAAATTTCTATAGATGTCATGGGTTCCAATTTCATAGGTCAAACTGTCTGTGTCTGTGAATAATAATTTTGCTTCATCTCCATATTTCTCTTTGATGTAGTTGTAATGGAAATCGTACATCAGTGTCTTGCTTAGATCAAGATGAAACACATCCCCACATATGCCGCCTGTTCAGGTGAGTGTTTCTTTTATCTTATGAACAGCTACCAAATTTTCATTGAAGATTTTACTGCTAACATATGTCGGTTTAGCAGCCATTTTATAGTAGTTTCTTTTCATCGGTCACTAATCTGACGTCTACTCGCTTTCTAAGGTTTTCCATCGTTTTGCCAAATACACTGTTATTCATCAGCTTGAAAAAGTCTTTCTCAAAGGCATTTTTAGCGTTATTCTTTTCTGCGTTATTCGAAGTCATGTTACTGCCTAAGCCACGCGGACTGATTGAATTCTAACACTCGATGGATTTTAGTTATTTTCAAACCGAGATCAGTATATAATTGGAGGTTCCTGTAATGGAGCACGTATTTTTCTTTGTTGCTTAATGTTGGTATCAGTTTATGTACCAGACCAGTTGATATTTATATTTCTTCGCTATGTTTTTACAATAATCTGATAGCATGTCCCCAGTCACTTTGACCTTTTCCGGTGCCAGTGGATAGTCATTGTGAAGATCATGCAATTCTTGGGATATTTCATGTCAACTTCAAGAATCAAACCTTTGTTGCTGTCTTTTTTATAGACAGCCAGGTCTAAATTATTGATCTGTTTTTGTGTCAACCATTTGAAACCACCGGTTGGTAAATATTGACTCATAGCCCAACCATACAAATTATAGCATCAAGATACACGATGTACGTTGAGGGCGCCTTCTCGTCATACTCTTTCATGTATTTATTATTTGCTTTACCGTAACGGTTGGCTATATAGCTGATTCCTCCACGCATACCTTTTCAATGAACTGGAACATATCAATGTCTGTCATCAATTCTAATTTTATGTCAGTCATTTTTAGCATGGCGTCCCAAGATAAACCGGGAGATGTGAAATAGTGACACGGGTCCAGTTTATAGTACTCAAGGCATGTTTTTCTGAAGTTTTCAAATACATCAGCCAGTAGGAGTACATCTGTTTTAAGGTACAGGTCATGATAATCACCCATGTTTTTCAAAGAGAATGTTTTCCAAACTGTCTGAGCATGTGTGTAGTCTTCATCTGATATATGCGTATCACTCAGTATGCTATAGAATTCATCTTTTTGAGGGCAGCTTCTGATTGAATTGATCGAAACTGTCCATGTAGTCGTAAGGATAAACACCTTTCTGTGCCATCAGATTAAGATCCTTTCCCTTAAACTCTTGTGAGGTGTATTTTAAGGCTTCTCTAGGTAGATTGCCTACAAGTTTTTCCAAACTGGAGCTCATGAACTGGAAACTATCAATGAAGGTCAAGTGGTTGCCAAGCATGAAAGCCATATACTTCTCCATGTTATTTGGGATAGCATTGATATTCATTTGACAGTCTTCACCTTTCTTGTTTTTGTAAGTGTGCTTCTTAACAATAGCTCCAATCTCCTGCATAATAAAATGACTATCATAGCCTCTTAGATTGTGAAATATGACTGGTATTTTTATTTCTTCTGGGTTCACTCTGAGTTTCAGATTACAATCTTGGTGAGCAGAACCTCTGTATTTACCAGTGATGTGACAATGATCTCGGACTCTAATATCCTTTTCAGTAATTTCTTATCACAGATGTGACAAACTTTGGCTTTTCGGAATTTCTCTTCATCATCTTTAGTCATTTTCAATGGTTTGTTAAAATTTTTTTTCACAACATTCTTGCAATATTTGACCTCCTCCAGCATAGCTTCATAAATTTGTACACAGCCTTTTCACCCCTGTATATTGCTGCTGGTTTGCTGTATTTATCATCATAACAACAAACCACTTTATAGCCGTAGCCACAGTCAGTATGCTTCTGATAAGCCTCTGTATATGATTTATCACTGTTGGGTTGGCAACCGTGTATTTTTTCAGTGATGGCCTCAAAGTCAGCATATATAACAAATGGTACCCGCTGTTGTTTATGAAAGTTGTTGAATTTCAGTATGTTGTTATCTTTGTTTGGCATTTTTTTGCCTGTGTGCCATTTACTTGCATGCAGTTGTCCTTGTGATCATTCAACACCCTTTCAGAGCTGAAGCATTGAAGACAGTGCATACAAAAATGTTTTCTTTCTTTGTGCTTTGTTTGATTGTACATAAACTTATTGAAATCTTTGATCAGCACATAATGCTTGTTTTCATTTTCAGTTATTAGAAGCAGATTCAAGCAGTCTGCATATTTCTCTTTTGATACATAAATTGGATATGGCTGTCTATTCTCATAACCAAAAACATTGATGTTGATCTCATTTTGTTTCTCTATCTTGTTGTAATGCTTGGTTGCAACTGGGAATTCAATCCCTGTATAATCCAATTTTTCAATGTATTTTTTGTCAACTTTTTTAATCCTCTGTGGGTATTTCTCTTGTGGGTTCAGGTGTCTGATGTGACACCATCGGAAGCATTCATTATCCTCATTTTTCAAGTTAATTAAACCCTTTGCACTGTTTCTGAGTTCATTCGGTAGTTTAATGTATGAGGAGCCCTTCATTGGCGCATATTTCACAACATTAAGATAATGACTATCAACTGAATCAACAGTCCAACCTGAACCTTCAGATACCCAAACTGCAATCTTATTCATTATTTGGTCTTTTGACAACTGTAGTGATTCAGTTACTTCCAGATTATTCACAATTGTTTGAGCTACACTGTTGAAATATGCGGTTTTGTATTCTATTTCTCCGTCAGTCATTTTTGCAAATGTTACCTTGAGTGTTTCAACAAATTTGAGACCTTTAATTTCATTCAACAATTTTATAATATATATATGCAACAGCCTTTCTTGTGTTTTGCAGTTGCGCAAGCGGGTCTTTGTTATTTTTTATACCGATTTCAAAAGATTTTGTGAAGCCCTTTCAGAGCTTTCTCTGTTTGCCCTATCTTAGTCCTGGGTGTAGGTGTTGGTCTCTGAATCACCTGTTTGGTTCTGGGGGCTGGGATCGGTCTCTTTTTCAATTGTTCTATTTCTTCCAACCATTCTTTTGGTGGAGCTGGTAATCTTTTCCTCTCAAAATAATCAACCAATTCTTTCACAGTTGGTCTTTTCGTCCTTGGGGCGGGAATTGGTCTTGTTCTTGGTTTAGGTACAGGTTTTGTGTCATCAACTATAATAACTTTAGGCTTTTTCTGCTGCTTCAACAGCAATTCGATTAGCTTGGATTTGCTCAATTTTTTGAGACTTTTCTTGTCCATATTACTACTAGTTTCGATAATTTTTTCCATTTATAATATATCTATAGTTATTATTTCTTTAAAACATTTCCGTCTGCGTTTAAATATGGTTGAGAATTCAATTGATCCAATTACTGGATCCTTTTGAATTGTAATTATTGAAGAATATTTTTTTGATGTTTTTTGTTTTATATGACAAGATTTTCCTGCCATTGTGTAGTTACGTCCTGTCTTACATATGTTACAGAACCATTCTTTATTTAGCATATAGGTAGTCTTGTGTTTTTTTCTTTCCTCATCACTGAGAACTCTAGGCCTTCCCCGACCTCTCTTGACATTTTGATTCTCCATATATAATCTATATATTTTATTTTTATATCAATTTAATTTTCTTTTAAATCTTTCCTTCTTGATAAGTATAATTTGCTTTCTTCTAAGTGTTTAGTTATTTCATGAATCAAGTCTTCAAAACTATTGCTCATGAGGTATTTGCATTGTTTTTTCTCATACATTAGCTTCATATTAGACTTGTTTGACACTTTATACACACCTGTTGGCTTTTAAATTCAAGACAAAGAGCATTGTATTTTCTTGTGGGATTCAACAGCATTAAATCACACTGTCCAGCCATATATCCTTTCTTATAACTTCTGATTCTCATGTTTGAGCTTATTTGATTTTCACCTAATCCCGCCACCATTAAAGCATCTTCATATTTTTTCTGATGAATGATACAATCTTGCAGTGCAGATCATTTTCACTTTCAATCATCAGCATGTTATTACTTCTCTATCATTGAACTGTTTGTAATATCCCTGTTTCCTGATTGATGGTAATACTTTCGATGTAACCCAATGTTTGAATTTTACTGCTTCCTGTTTTTTAGAGGACAGTATTAGTGAATAAAGTCCTGATTCATTTATAAAAAAACATTTGAAAGTTTTTTCAATGGTCTCAGCACGAGGTAACGTTTCGTTACATCGTGAATCAGTGGCCTCAGCACGAGGTAACGTTTTGTTACATCGTGAATCAGTGGCCTCAGCACGAGGGACCATTTTGTTACATCGTGAATTTATGCTGATTTTGTGGTCTCTTAAGATTCTATCATCAGATAAAACATGATCCTTGATTGCTTTTTGTGGATTTTTATAGTCAAGAATAGAAGCTATGTCTCTTCCTCTGAACCAAATCTCATTGTTATCATCAAGATAACAATCTATTGATACATCCAATTCTTTATTATTGTAGGAATATTTTTGCATTTGTATATTATAGTAATTTATTTTTTTAATTCATTTTCGACCTGTGTTTAAATATAGTCAGGAATAATAATATTCTTGGCTACATAATAGCAAATGACAGTATGTACTACTGTAGGGTCTACTCATATATGTTAGATAATTTTCTTTAAATCCTTGAACGGTATCCAACTGTCAAATTCGTCACTGTAACCCTTCCACTTCACCAAAGCTTGTTTCTTCTTGTAATCTCTGCGAATGACTTTATCAATACGGAATACATCCTGTCTGGCTTTCAATAATTCAGCTTCATAAAAACTCCCTTCAATATCTTCACCTTTCAGATCTTTATTTTGTATGTTATTGGATTAGTGTACTGGATCTTATCAACTGTAAACACTTCTTCAGTCCAATTTGGTGTATAGCCCTTGTCGAACACATTCCGTTTATACTTAGATATTCGAACCTTATCACCTATTTTGAATTTCGGTTTCTGTTTTAATGTTTTCATATCACCATACAAATTGAAGTAAACAGTTCCTTCATTCCTCTTATCAGATGCTTCAACGGGTGTCATCTTTGTGCTTGAATGTTTGGTATTATTATACTGTTTCACTAATTTTGGTAACATGTCTAAATACTGTGTATTACCTTGAACAGTGAACTGCTTCCACATTTTGGACTTAATGTTCGATTCCATCTTTCAACTACTGATGACTTCTCCTCATTCTCAGTTGAGTACATCTGTACACTATGTTTCTCTAGCAAGTCCTTCAAGTGTTTGTTGTAAAACTCTTTTCCCTTGTCGACCCATAAATACTGTGGTTTTCTGCCTTCCTTGAATATTGTTTTGAATGCTTCAGTGACAGATTCACCTTTCTTATCCTTCAATGGGACAATCCAACCATATTTGCTGAAGACATCAATAACCATAAGAAGATATCGATAACCTTTATTCCATTTACTGAACTGTTGCATTTCAACTAGATCACTTGCCCATATTTCATCAATTTTATTTACAATCACACGCCGCCGAGTGAAATTTCGTTTTATGGGTGCATGTAATTCATCAGCTAGTTTTTCTTGCCAGTTTTCTTCACTCGACGGCTTTTTCCGTTTTTTTGAAACACCAAGACCAAGTTTCTTTTTTGTCAATTAAGAATCTAGCTGTTTGACCCCATTTTGGCATCTCACCATATGGTATTTGATCTAGTGACTCGACCATTGTTCTATCACATTCACCTTTATTTTTTCCCATATCATAACAAATATCATGATAAGCTGCTATTTCATCCACTTTGTTATAAGGTTGTACATTCCATTTCAAGACCTCACCTGTGTTTTTATCATACTCTAACTGTTTATCGAGGGGATTATAAGGTCCCATGTATTTATACTTTCCGGGTGTCCATCCACTTTTCGGTTTAGGAAGCTTGCCAATAACCTTATGAATGTCAATAGCACCGCCATAATCTAATCCTTTGATATCTGTTTTGTAACGAATATTTGGTCTCACTTTTGTTGAGAGTTGTTTCAAAGCTTCTGACCCAACCTTTGTGATTGCAGGTTTTGCGAGGGAAAGTCCTTTGTCAATTAATTTCTTTTGCAGCTTTGGATTTCTCATTGCTTCAGAAGCATAATATCTTCCCATTTCTACACCTTTCTTTGCTAAATAAGGGACTCCATGTTCTAAGAATCCTGTTAGTGCCATATCTGCGGCTGAATCTAGTATGCCCGCCCCTTCAGACGGGCTATTCAGTTTCCCCGATTTCTGACAAATTTAGTCTTTGTGATTCCACATTCAGCACAAGTACATTTCATCACAGTTCGACCATTTAGTCTTTTTGAATCTTTCACTTCCTGGCACACATTCAGTGACTTTCTTCTGTTTCACACAATATGATCTCATATATATTAAGTTGGATAAAATAGCTTTCCACAATTTATCACCTTCTCTTTTTTCAATCTGATATTATTATTTATCAATTTCATTAGCTTTCTTTGATCTTCTTTCTTTGTCTAGTAGTTAAATCGACATACATTTCCACTAAGTTTGTCATACTTCTATGTTAGATAGAAATTATTAAATCTTTCATCATCAAATAATATTGTTAATATCATAGTACTTTCTGACGTTCTAAAAGGTAGTACAAACACCATGTTTACTCAATGACGGATCTCTGATACGCATTGATTCATTGAAACAATTCTTTTTCTCCATTTGAGCAGGTATCTCCTGTCCTGATGGATCAAAGTATTCTTCTCATTATAGCACGCGTAATATTTTGCCGACTTTTATTATCCCACTGTTTTTGTTTAACTTAACAGACATATACATATACATTACATATTTTTGAAATAATTGATTATGAATCTGTGATTGACTCTTGTGTCTGTTGGATCAAATTCAGCATTATGTATTGTATTAAGAATGGATCTCCCTTTTGTCTCTCGAGAAGATAGTATAAACACAATATCCACACAAGACTGAATCTCTCTTGTATCTCATCTCCAGAGTATTCAAGTTGTTTTCCACTTGTAGCCATGTATTTCTGTACTTCTGTTGGCATCATCAAACCAAATGAGTCAAAGTATTCACAGTATCTATCACCAATTCGATAACATACCCAGTGAGTACCAGGTCCAATCTTACTGTCGAGATTGACTATCCCACATTCATTCTTTTTTATTTGTCTAGGAAGATTGTCTCTTGAAAATACTCCTCTAAAATGTTTTATTCCAAGTTGTTTAACCCAATTGATTAAATCAAAGTTGGATAAGGGTTTGTTTACAAAATGGTTCCTAGTATGGGGATTGAATTGAATGGACTGTTTTTGCCCAGTAGAAGTCCTTTTCCTTTTCTTTTTTTTTTCATTCCATAACCGATTGGGTTATTCCATGTACCAAAAACAGGAGGAGATTGCCATGGAATCATAGCATGTTTCCCACCTTTCTTTCTGGGTACAATGTCATCTGGAACATGAACAGGTATTGACCGTCTTGGACGGCTGCTTTCAACATGCAAACCTTTTCCAGTTAATTTTCTGATTGCTTCTATAGCAAAAGAATTCCAATGCTGGCGAGTATTGTTCCAATACCCTTTCCAGTCTGCGCTTTTGTTGTTTATAACAACGTCTCCACCATACTGCATTTTTGGATAACATCAGCCATCTGTCTCGTATTCAATAAATTTCCTACATTCAATAATTGGGATAAATTGGCATTAGGAATAAGAAATCCTCCTTTTTGTTTCTTTCCAAATAGTTTATCAATGCCGAGACTTGCTAATGAAGAAAGAGCACCTGTAGCCAATGCTGGAGCCGCTTTAGCTACTGCTTTACCTGCATAAGGCAATAGTCTTGTTCCAAGTGAAAAAAGACTGGACCAAAGAGAACCTCCTTCTTGGACTGATTTTCTGATCTGTGCTTTGGATATCTTTACATCAGCACCTGTTCCATTTCTCTGTGATTTGGCTAATTTTTTTATCTGTGTTTTTGTCAACATCATTTGATCACCTCCAGTGAGATCTCCATGTGCGAGTCTCAATGTTACCGGTGAATTTGTTTGTATAGCTTTTGCAAGCCTTTCCTTCTGACTTCCTGAAAGTCTTACTCCATGAGGATGATAAGTAGTCATATAATATATGTTATACTAAATTGTATTTAATACAAACAATCATTTAATTATTAATTTATTTAATACAAACAATCATTTAATTTAATTATTTAATTGTTTTATTTAATTATTTAATTATTTAATTTACATAGATCTCAGAATCAATTTTCCATCAGTCTTTCTCATCTCAACATCCTGTTCATACAGCACAAGTGCATACACACTGTAATCAGCATTTGTCGCACCACTCAAAGTGTATTTGAAAGTCAGTTTTGTCATTCCATCTTTGATATCCTGTTTCTGTTTCGTCAAATCAAAATAAATGAAAGGGAATATTGTACCGAAATTGCCCCTGTTGAGAAGGGTACTTTCACTGAAATCGTTTACAGCTTGAACATATTTCAAAACATCTCTAAATACTCTTGTTGGTTCTGTTGATGGTTTATAATGAACCTCTGGATAATCATTTCCATTGCCAACCTCAAGATAACAATCAGTCAAAGTTTGGTTATTTGCAACTGAAAAGTGTTATAGAGAAATTTATTGGCTGTCTGAGATGCATCACTTGCATCATTGATGATGAATACAAAGACATGCCTGGGTTTGTTTATTCCTGTGGAAATACGGAAATTGGCTGTCTGTTGTCTCGTTGAATTGCCTCTCTCAACCATTTCTCTCATGTAAGTCCACTTTCTGTTGTCAAGATACTTGCTCATGTACAAGGACTTTCCCGCAGAATTAAAAATAATACGAGGAACAATTAGCTGGAATTTAGTTAGTACCACACGACAATCATCAGCAGCTTGCCAAATCATATTGTCATCACTCTCAAGTGTCAGGTTCAACTCTATTTTGAGTTAGGCATAAGCTCATCCCAAAAGCTCTTGAAAAAACCGTATCTGTTCAATGCAAGCTCTACATTTACTTCACCACTGCACCATTCAACAGTGCTTTGCGAGCTGCGAAACCTTTGTTATAAGTAGCCACCTGGGCAACTCTATCATCAGCTTGTCTTTTGTCGTCAAGATAGAAGAACTCATTGGTTCCCTGACTTACAGCATAACCCTGTGAATACTCAAGCAATGACTTAATATTTGTGGCCTGGTTTGCATTACGGCATTCATAAACATCAAGACCATTCATTTTCACATTAATAGTGTTAATAAGAGCGTGAACTGAATTAACGAATACCATTTCGATCTCCTGCAGCAATGTCAGCTCCATCTGCAAGCTTCTTTACAATGAAATAACATTAAAACGGGCATTATACCAGTCAAATGGTGTAGTCTCTCCACTGTTATCAACAACGAAACGGTAACCTGTTTTCCTCTGATGAGCATTATTTGCTACTACAGTATTAAGTGCTGTCTCTAGTTCGAACACTACATCTTCATATCTTTCGATATATTTTGAGTCACGATAGTTTGACATATATTATTGTGTTAGATAAAAGTTATTTTATTTTACGTGGTCGACCTCTCTTTCTTTTGATTAAACCACCAGTCTGGCTCACACTCTCAGTTCCACTCTTTCTCTTTTTCAAAAGTTCTATGATTTTGTCGCCAGCTTTTTTGCCAGCATGTTCACCAATTGTTGTGCTGCTTTTTTTCCAGCTGTTTTGATCATATCAGTCACAATACCTTCACCATGTTGTTCATATTTTTAAACTCAAACCGTTTCATATACTATTAGGTTTTATAATTCCACCTTCTCAAGAACAACTCAATATACCAATCTATCCCATTTAAATCGACTGGAGCTCTAGAAGAGTCTGTGACATAAAAGCGTATTGAGCTGATATTATGTGTTGAGACTGGATTCCATGAAAGAAAACGAGGTTTGTAAGTGAAAGGTAAACTTCTAACGAGATCTGTGACAGGAATAACGCAGCGATTGTATTTGTGCTATTTCCATCAACAATGCTATCTGTCACCAATCACAATTGATATAAATTTCATCTACTCCTCTTGTAATATCAGGTAGATTTGTTCCATATTCTGTGGCTGAAACTAATTTTGAATCGAAACCGATAAGTTTTCTGAAATCAAGATTCCTCAGATCCACACGATAATTTTCATTGAGTTCAATCAAAATGCGATATGTTGACAAAACGAAATACATGTTAATACCATACTTGAATTTTGATTTGTCTGTTTCAGATGGATTCAGTACATGGCTATTTTTTCTCATATACTCATGAATGTAACTATTGATATCGTCGTATGAATACATCCCGTTAACGAATGTTATTGTTTCCCAGTTTACACCTTTGTCATAGCTGTATTTCATTTGATTATTCCCAAAAATATCTCTGATATTGTACCAACTGTATGTCATATTGATGACATTCACAGCCATTTCATATTTTAAATCATTCGTTAATTTAAGAGGTGAATTAAATCTTTTTTCAAAATCATGACTCTTGCTGACACCAATTTTGTCTCTGTTTTTACTGTTGAATCGTAATGAAATTTCTGTCATATACTTTTACATTAGATATTTCATCATTATTTTATTTAGCTCACCGGTTTTCAGGATTCCCAGTCTGTTCAATGTATGCAATATATTTGTGAATTCATTTTGAACATTTCTGCTGTTGTTGCCGGCTGAAATAGATCCACCAAGCAACTGCAGTCTTGAAAGCATGTCACCCAAAAATGCATCCCTTGAACCCATTGCACCTCTTCTCCTTCCCATGCCTGAACCAATAGTTTGTACACCTTCCTCAACGGCGTCAATTCTTTTTCGGTACTTTTGCATTAGTTTGATCCTTTGAGTCAATTCATATATCTTTTCTTTATTTTTATCCCTATTTGTTTTGGTTGTTGATAGATGAGCTTTTTTCTTCCAATATCTTTGGTTATTTCACCAATATTTCTTTTATACTCATCGATGTCGATTGTACCATCCATTATCCTTTTCAAAATTGTTGTTGGAGGAGACAATTCATATTCCTGTAATACCTTGACCTCATCAAGTGAAAAACCTTTATCAAGATTCGACTTATATGGTGCTTCTGTTTCAGTCATCATTTTAGGTTTGTAATCAATTGGTAATGTTGTTTCATAGGTACTGATTCAGGTAACGTGTTCATCAGCATAAGATCTTCAAAACCAGATGTCAAGGCTTTTGATTCTTTTTCAACTGTTTAATGACTTCATCCTGTTTTTCGTCGACACTTTCTTTCACACTCTTCTGGACATCAATAGAGGGTTTCAGTAATTCTGATGTTGTATCATAAGCATCCTGTTTTCTGTATTCATAAGTCTTGATAACATCACGAACTTCTCTTGTTTTGTTTCCAGCTTCAATTCCACTTTTAAGAAGCCTTTTCATTCGTTCTATATCCATATACAATTGTGTTAGACTAATCTAAACTATTTACATATGGAAATCCCTAATTATGATATTCAGGGTTTAAAGAATTCATTCAGACAGTTGTATCCGTATATGCCAAAAGACACTTTCAGGATGCTGCTGGCTGGTAATTCTGGATCTGGAAAGACAACATTGTTCATGCATCTGATTATGGAACCGTTTGTCTATTATGATCAGATACATCTTTATGCAAAAAATTTGGATCAAGACAAGTACAAATATCTTCGGAAAGTAATGGATGAAATAAGCAGTCACATTGGATATCCTGCCTTGGTTTGCAGTCAAGAAGAGATATTGCCAGTTGAACAAATAAAAGACACAGATTTGCAGCGATTGGTTGTTTTTGATGATTTTGTCACTGATAAAAAACAAGATCAAATCATAAGCTATTTCATTCAGGGAGACACAAGAACTGTTCAGTCATATATCTCACACAATCATTCTATGGCTGTCCAAAATCAATCAGACTCAATTGCAGTCACTTCTGCCTTTATGATTTCCCATCCTCGAGAGAAAGGAACTTGATTGCACAGGAGCTTGGAATCGACAAGAAGAAATACATTGAAGCAACCAAAAAACCATATTCCTTCTGTTATGTTGACAAGCCGATGAAAACAATCAAGAGAAATTTTTATGGTGCTGTTTAATCTAATCTAATATTATATGGCAATCAATAATTTCCAAAATGTTGAAAAACAGGAGAATCCAAAAACAGAAAGAATCGAAAAATTAATCTAACAAGATGATATAATGGGAGTTTTTAATGCTCAAATAAATCAAGATGAAACTGAAACTGGTGAAAGAGGCCCAGCTGGTCCAATTGGTCCCAAAGGTGAAAAAGGTGATAGAGGTGAAAGAGGTCCAAAAGGTGATAAAGGTGATAGAGGTCCATTTGGTTTTAAAGGTAATAAAGGTGAAACAGGTGATGGATTTAGATTAACACAAGATGGCAATTATGATATTGAAAATAAACGTTTGACAAATGTTGGTGATCCAGTAAATCATTATGATTCTGCTAACTTTGGATATGTTAATGATGCTGTTTTATCAATTGAAGGAACACGTGTTAATCCATTTAAATTTCTTCTTGAAGATGTATCAAAAACAACTATTCTTAGAAATGCGAATAATCTGACATTGGAAGATTTTGACAAAAGCCCTTACTCATTGAATAAAATAGCCTTGTCTTTTGTCATTCCTACTGCTGGTCTTACAACTGTTCTTCGTTTTGATCTGACACAATTGGAAGTTTCAAAGTACACTTTAGTTGTTGAGTTTTATACTGATGGTAGCCCAAATAATGCAACAGTCGATGACGACAATCTGTCATCAAATTTAATTGAAAGAAAGGATTCAATAAAAAGAGCATTTCCAAAGACTCATCTTGTTGATGGTTATCTTAAGAGAATATTCTTCCTTGAAAAAACAAGTCATGGTTCCACATCAATGGAGTTATTGTTGATCTCACCATATTTACAAAATAATAAAAACATTATGTTATAGTTTATGGTGTTTACGGATTTTCAAATATCATTTTATCACATATTCACGACCCAGCTTTTGTAATAGAAGAAGGAAGAATTGTATTTAATCGTGAGCTTAAAATGAGTTTTCGTAGAATAGTCAATGTTGCACACCCTATATTACAACAAGACTGTGCAAATAAAAAATACGTTGATGATGCTGCCATATATCTGACGAATAATAAAGCGAATATAGCATATGTTAATTCTAACTTTGTGAAAAAAGATGGAAGCGTTGCAATGACTTCTGATTTGAATCTTGGAGGTAACAAATTGACTAATGTAGCAGCGCCAACAGCAAACAATGATACAGCCACAAAGGGGTATGTTGATACTGAAATTGCTGGAATTACTGGCATTGATGTTTCTCCATTTCTTAAAAAAGATGGAAGTGTTGCAATGACTGGTGATCTTGACATGGGTGACAATAAAATAACAAATGTTGAGACTCCAAACTCTGATAAAGATTCTGCCAACAAAAAGTATGTTGATGACCTTGTTTTTTCAGCATCAGGAGCTCAACGCAACCCATTCGCTTTTCTGTTAAAAGACAAATCCAAGTCTTCTGTAGTTAGTGGTGTGGAAAACCTTCAAATTGAGAATTTTGACAGATCACCATACCACATAAACAAGTCGTCGTTGTCTTTTTTCATCAAACGAAGAGGCAACTTTACATCTAAAATTCGTTTTGATGTTTCATCATTGAGTAATGGACGGTACACATTTGTTACTGAGTTTTACTCACCATCAGATCCAAGAAGTGCTGCAATCAGTTTAACCCTTCCAACAATTAACATGCGTGACGCTGGACAGTCATTTCAAAAATCTTTTACTAGAACTCCACACGTTGATGGTTATATCAAAATTCTTTTCCAGATAGAAAAAAAGAAGTGGTGGTCAAGCGACAATACAGGTGGAACTTTCCAGCACAGCTCCTGCGTCTAACACCAAAACACATATCATTGTTTATGGGGCTTATGGCTATCATACCAATTTGTCTTACTTTGTTCATGACCCAGCTTATGAAATTGAAAACGGCCATGTTGCGTTTGGCAGTAATGTTGACATGAAATTAAACAAAATCCTCAACCTGCAGGATAACCCCTCAAACCCACAAGATGCTGTAAACAAAAGTTATGTGGACCAGAGGTTGCAAACCAAACTCGATACGGTTGCACAACAAAATCTAAATATGAACAACAATGCCATTACTAATCTTGCTCCACCCGTCAACGCAGACGATGCGGCGACAAAACGTTATACTGACGAATATTTTCTCCGACGAGACGGTTCGACTGCAATGTATGGCGATTTGTCGATGGGTGGAAATAGAGTGACGAATTTAGCGGACGTGGTGAATGAAACTGATGCAGTGAACTTTAGAGTTTTAAATCAAGCTGGAATAGCTATTAGAGCGAACACTTTATTATTGAATGGAACAAATGCGATGGCAGCAGACTTAAAACTTGGAGGGCATAAAATCATTGACTTAAAAGAAGGAACAAATAAAACCGATGCCGTAAATTTAGATCAATTAGAAAAAAGTCATATTTCATCTGCTTCTCATCCAAAGAATGCTTTCAAATATTTGATGAATGATATCGATGAAATTAGCACTGAATATGGCTTGACAGTTAATGGGTATGTCAATTTACCTCGTTCACCACATTTGATTTTAAAAAAGGTCATTGATGTAGACTTGAATAAAGAAGCTAATCATATTTACAGAGCTAGATTGGTTTTAATATGTACACAATAAATGATGGAAAATACACTTTTATCCTCGAATGGCTATTTCCTGATTATGAAGGAATGAATCTTAGTAGTGTAACATTCAGTGTAACTGGTGGAATTACAATTCATAAAACTGTAGGGAGAAAATTTGACAACAGAAATGAAGATCATTCGAGATATTTATTATGGATTGAAAAACCATCAGCAAGTTCACCACCTGAATATTTATATTGTACGATTCATATTAATGCTAACCCAACTTATCCAAATAAGTACAAAGTTCATTGTGTTGCATATGGTATTGATTTTGAAGCTGTAGACGTTCCATCAAGTGTTTACGACTTCTCTGAACCTTTCAAAATCGTGAATGAAACAATACAATTACAAACTGATTTAGATTTGAATGGTTTTGATGTGAAAGAAAATGAAAATTGGTTGTTTGGTGGAGACAATGGCGAATTGACAATGCTGAATAATATTAATATGAACAGCTATTTAATAAAAGAGGCTAAACTTGGTGGTGATTTAAATCTGAATGGCTTTAGAATTCATAATAATAGTTTGAATCTATTTCGTTCAAGCGTTACAGGTGTAATCATGGAAACGGCTTTCGATTTGGGTGGATTTGCTCTTTACAGGCCGAAATTAGGAGGTGATCTAAATTTGAATGGGAATGGAATAATCGGTCAAATACAATATTTAAATTGCTCTGTCAAGGCAAAAAGAGGACATGATAAGAATACTTTAAAGCTTGTATTGATAAATGGCTCTGATTTTTTAGTCATTCATAACAATAACTTTTATATTAAGATAATGTATATCATACAAGGAACAAAACCCGGAATATTTTATTTCAAGACAAAAGCAGAAGGTGGTGGGCCTTTGCCATTACCAGCAACTATTTATGAACACAGACAATCTTCTTTAAGTAGAAACATCACAACGGTCAACATCAACAAATCATTATCGAGAGGCTATTTAATCATTGATTATTCACATCCTAATACAGGTGCATTTGATACAACATTCACACTTGAAGTGGTTATGAATTAATCTAAATTAATATTATAATGGGAGTATTCAATCAAGATAATACAAGAACTGGTGAAAGAGGTCTCAAAGGTGATAGAGGTGATAAAGGAATTGGTTTTACATTAACACAAGATGGTCACTATGATCTTGGAAACAAACATTTGACCAATGTAAAAGCAGGCAATGATTCTGATCATGTTGTAATCAAATCACAAGTTTCAGATATTGTCAGAGATAGTTTTTTGGATTTGTGGGTTTCTGAATTCATCAGATTATACTCTAAATGTACTTATCAAATCGACAGAGCGAATAATAATTTTTTAGACATGAATGCAGACAGAAAAGTTGAAACATTGTACGATCTCTCGAATGAAGAAAATAATGCAACACAATCAACTTTAAACATAAGACCCACTGTTTGTACCAAGGCTGAGAAACATAATGGTCGTTATTATTTAGACTTTAATGGATCACAGAGAATGATAAGTCAAGTTAATTTGAATAATAATGCTGTCAATATTTCATTGTTTATAAATTGAATTCAAATACTGGTGGAAGTCCATGGAAAAATGGGCTTTTTGGCCACGATGATGGAGGATATGATAAGTTTGTCAGCTATTACAATGGTTCAAATTTAGCAATAAGCGGTGTTGATGAATCAAATTGTGTATATTTTGGTCCAGCAGCATCTATACAAAGTTTCAGAAAAATAGCAGATTATTCAGTAAATGATTTGGGTCAAATAAATGTTTGGCACTGCTTATCTGTTCACTGGGATAATTTATCTTCTCCAAAAACAAACACAAGTAAAATCTATTGGAATAAAAAACATATTGGAAGTTTTACAGCGGCTAACAGAAGTGGTAGTCGGCAAATGACTTTTGGTGATTTGGATCCTAGCTCCATCGCACCTCTTGACGGTAGTGTTATTTTTTTCTGTGTGTACTTGGATTCTATATTAGACGAAAAAACAATTTCAGATCATCATCAAATTTTAATCCAACGATATAATATAATTGAACAAAATAATTAGATATGTGAGATGGTTTACTCGGGATGCTGAACGGAAAAACCCTGGTGTTGACAAGAGGATTTTGAAATCAGCTTTGGTTTATCAGTATTTGCATCACAAACATTTTAACAAATATATTGAAGTGAGAGACATTATCCAGGAGCATATAGGCATTGGATTAATCGGTCCCGGTGAGGGCTGCTTAACACATTTTTTGGAGCATACTCTTGGTTGGATTGATACATTACAGACACATGGTATATTACACGATGCCTTCGGTAGGTTTTATGTCAAACATGCACTTGATAGAGGATATTCTTATGCTCTACCGTCTTTCTTGACGACTAAAATTAGTAAGTTATCACCTCTAAGTGGGCAATTGTCTGGTTTGTGGTACTGTGTGTTGAACAGAATCGTTATATAAGCATATTGTATGAAAGAGCGAAAAAGCATATTCAGCTGGAACCATATTTCAGGTGAATTAACAGAAGATCAGGTAAATGAATTAAAAGCCTATTACCACACATATCACAGAAAGTGTTGGGCTCATAAACAGGCTGTTAAACGGTTCAAAAAATGGAAATTACTGGGGAATTCCTTGTCCATCATCTTTGCAACTGGGGGTCTCGCCACAAGTGTGGCAACAGGTGGTGTTAGTTTGGTAGCCATCAGTACAGCAGCACTTTTGATACAAGGGTGGATGAAGCATAAAAACCTAGATTTGAAAATCCAGAATTGCACATATGCTTATCAAAGCTATCAACATCTACTCAATTCAATAAAAGACAAGTTGAGAAGTGGTGATTTTGATGCTTTAAGTATACAAATCTCAATGAAGAATATCGATGATTATGTGACTGATAATAGTCCAATTATTGATAAGTACCTACAGAAATATGATGAAAAATTCACTGCTTGATAATACGAATAATCTTATCAAATCTCAACAATAGAATCTCAACCCAATATCGATCATAAAATCCAAGCGTCTTTTTTGATCTAGTAACTATTATTTTATCAAATGGAAGATCAAGCATTAAAAATATTTGCTTAAGCATAAATTTCGTACTTATCATCCTTTTACGATTCTTATTCACCAAAGGAAGGACAGTTTCTATCTCTTGGAATATTTTCAATATTTTGCCTTTATCTTTTACAGAAATTTGAAGTCCATTCTTACAACATATACCATTTATCACATTTTCAATATGGTACTTCCGATGATATACAGATTTTCGCCGTATTTTATACATATTATTATGAAAGTCGACGTACTCTTTACAATAATCATAACCATGGACTGAACCACAATTCAGACAAACATTTTCACCATCATCGTTAAACATTTTCTGATTATCACAGCAAGGTGCTTTCACACTTTTAACAACTTTGACTAATAGCTGATCACAAAAAGGACATGTCAACTCCCCCATATTCTTCAATTCATTGTGGATTACTAAATTACAACTCATCTATATTATATGAGATATTATTTCTTTATGCAGCTAACACATGACGTCACGTGAGAAATAATAGCTATAGGCGATGACTCATTCCCTGTTTTCCGAGAATGTCACGCATTTTATGAAGTGTGCTGACCTTGGTTCCATCAGATTGAGCAACTATAGATTCCATCAAATTAAATAACTATATATTCCATCAAATTAAATAACTATATATTTCATCAAATTAAATAACTATATATTCCAGAATACGAGACCAGATAGTGTTTGGGGAAAACGATATCAATTGATCTCGTACCCCCAAACACTATACTACTTATATAAACCCATCAACTCTAATAGCAACACCATACCTGGTAGCAAAAAAAAAATCCCTTTATTACAACACGAGATTCCACTAGAATGAAGCAGGTATAGTAAGCAACCACAGAAATTATATGTTTCAACTGAAGTTCAACCATTCTCGCCCTCGGAGACGTACGGTAGCTCACGATCTCTTCCTCTGTTGCAAATGTTTCTTTATAGTCAGAGGAATCACCTCACATGCCAAGCGAATAGTGGTTATTTTTCTTAGCTCCTTCAGTTTCTCTTCTCTTTGAAACCAAAACCTGCATGTAGAATGAAGTTCAAAAGAGCTTGTGTTACTCATAACGTACGCGTTATAGCTTTTTCATTAATTATGAAGTTAAGTTGCATTCAAAGGAAATACGAACAAAGTAGCAAGCCTCTCTCTTTCCCAGTTCTCTTATTTCCTTGTATTATTCCATGCTTGTTTCGGAAACAGTGAGTCAGAGTCAAACTAGGCAAGAAAAACAGTATCATCACAAAACATGCACAACTAGGATTTTATGTACTTGATACCAGGGCCAAAGCTGGATTCCGCCAATAATTGTACAATGTTCTTCATGTTCTAGAAACATTCTGTTCCAGCGAAGACTCCAGGTAGCAGGCGGAAATAACTACCTGACTGGGTTGTTAGTCAAAGACGGGAATCACCACCTTCCATAACTGCCTGGCTGGTGGACCAGGGCCATGATGAAAACAAAACACATTCACAATAATGTTATGATAGCGTAAAACACATTTGTAAATATTGTGAAAGCTTGAACGTTTGTGATGAAACAAAACACAACTAGGAACTTAAAAAAAAAAGGCTTAACACCTTTTGCTGCAACGCAGCTCTAAACATGCCTTGTTTAAAACATGACACCCCAGTAACAGGTGGACATAACCACCTAACTGGGTCGTTAGTCAACGGCGGGCATCACCACCTTACATAACTGCCTGGCCGTTGGACCACGGACAGGATGAAAACAAAACACGTTCACAATAATGTTGTGATAGCTTAAAACACATTTGTAAATATTATGAATGATTGAAATTTTGTCATAAAAACAACCACAACTAAGACTTTTTAAAGAAAGCTAGACACCTTTTGCTCGCGTAACGCAGCTCTAAACATGCCTTGTTTAAACCATGACCCCCAGTAACAGGCGGGCATAACCACCTGACTGGGTCGTTAGTCAAAGGCGAGCATCACCACCTTACATAGCTACCTGGGCAGTGGACCAGGGCCATGCTGTAAACAAAACACACTTTGAAATATTAAGGAGGCTTGAAATTTTGTCATAAAAACAAAATACAACTACGAATTTTTAAAGAAAGCTACATACCTTCTGCTGTAACAAAGCTCTAAACATGCCTTGTTTAAACCATGACCCCCAGTAACAGGCGGGCATAACCACCTGACTGAGTTGTTAGTCAAAGACGGGCATTACCACCTTACATAACTGCTTGACCGGTGGACCAGGGCCATGATGTAAACAAAACACACTTTGAAATGTTATGAAGGCTTGAAATTTTGTCCTGAAAACAAAATACAACTACGATTTTTTAAAGAAAGCTACACTGTAACGCAGCTCTAAACATGCCTTGTTTAAACCATGACCCCCAGTAACAGGCGGGCATTACCACCTTACATAACTGCCTCGCCGGTGCACCAGGCCATGATGTAAACAAAACACAGGACGAAATGACAGATTTACTAATCTTTAAGGATAAATTATAGGTAACTTAAAGATATCAAGAATATTTAAGTTTACACTTAAAGGCTATTAAATGTCTTAAAGGGAACGTGATTCTTTAAGGGCCATTTATAGGCGTTTAAGTTCTCTTTAATTTGATTTTCATCACGTTAGAGGAACGTACCTTTAAGTTGTCCCGGAAAGGTGACTTAAATGTCGTTGAAACCTTAAGCGAACTTTAATTTATCACTTAAAGTACCTTAAAGATATAACAGCGTTTACCGAAAATAGGTAGTGCCTCGCAAATCCTCAAAATGACGTACCATTATACGTGTCATATGAGGAATAACATTATTTATAGGACGACACTAAGATCGTATACCGGCAACTGAGTTAAATCCTTCCGGCTAAAGTGACTATTTAGATCTGACCCGACTATGTAGATCTGACCCAGCAATGGCGCCTGTGTCAGTGGTATTAATAACTCCGGATCTCTAGCCTGTACACTGGACCTTGCACAGTTAGCGTTGTAAAACTATTTATCAACTAAAAGGTCGGTGATTCGTTGCAATGGAGAAAATACAGGGAGGACGGGCCTTGTAAGGATTTTATACACCATTAATGTCTACTGTGCTCTAATTGACTCGGGGGCTGTTACTGTTTCCTTAACTAGCCGCGAGCAAAAATGCATATACAGTCGCGATCTCGAACCCGCGATCCCTAAAAAACGAACCACTGCGACTTTCATCACAAGCATGTTAGATTTTTGACATACTACCCAGCTGGGTATTTTTACCCGCAAGCATACGTGCAAGACCTTCTACTACGTAGTTTATGATGTCAGATGATCATAAGTTCTCGAAATCAAACATGATTCAGGCCATAGTTACGCAATTCCTTTCCCCTGATGTCGCACCCGATTACGAAAATGCGTTTGTACGTCAATGCGTACTTTGGAATCCACGTAGTTAGCATCTTGTAACATAAGTACCAGCCCCATCAAAAATAGTGTTAGTTCAACAGGTTCGGCTATCACCAATCAAGGTATAACGGTACAGCAAACATTTATCGCGATGGAGCACATCACCCGCAGTGATTACATTTACTGTTCTCATTGCAATGAGAACGTATCAAGGTCCACATTTCGCCGACACCAGTCTCTTAAAAGAAAACGAGAGCCGACTTCAGATAGCAGTTCAGACAGTGAGAGTGCCGATACGACTCCGAATACACAAGCCACTACAACAGCAACGTCCAGTGTAAATGGCCAGTTTTGAAATTGTTAAATGATTTTTCAAGAATAAACGAAGTCGAACTGTAACTCTACTAATTAGGTGATTTAAATTCTTTATTTAGACGAATTCGATAAGGCCACCTGCTCAACTGAGGGCAGACTTGAGCAATCCTTATCTGAAGAGGATTTCCCAAGTGTGGAAAATGACAAGGTAAATTGTTATTGCTGGGGATCAAAAGTCGCAAATCCTTCAACAAATATAGTAAATAGGTTAAGGCATGACGTGAAGCTCTTTTCGGATGTCTTAAATTGAGCTCCAGCACTGATACAGAGGCAGAGCAAAGTTTCAAAATAACATCGATTTGTCACGAAATGAAGGTCAATCGATACGAAAGTCACGATTTGTAATGAAATCATAAACAGTCTAGGGTTTCATATTTTGCCATATTAAACTAATGTAGACAAAATTGTACTCTTTCGACATAGCAAGATATCATCTTCGATCTTGTTTGCGCAGATTAACGATGAGGACGGTCCTTCAGACGTGTCTGTCAGTGAGTTAAGTGACTCAGACGCAGATGACGAAAGTAATGAGTTTGATGCTAGCGATGATAGTGACAGTGATGAAGCCGAGCAGTGGGATACTGTTCATATGCAGGAATTTACCAAGGATGTTCCCGTTGCGACACCTTTACCACAACTTGAGCAAAGAAAAAGTAAACTTCAGCAAGTGAATGCAATGCTGTTTTTGTTTGTTTATTTTCTTTTGTTATGGCAAGCATCCTGTAAAATAAGTGACAACGGTATGGTGTGGTTGCTGCAGTTTGTGTTTAAATTTCTTGAAGTCCTGGGAATGTCAGTAAAAAACGAATTTCTAGCTGAAGTGATTACACTTTTGCCTTCATCTATATACCTCCTTCGCCAGTTTATAAACCTTGATAGAGATTCATTTACAAAATATGTTGTCTGCCCAAAATGTACAAAGCTGTATCACTACGATTCATGCCTGAGACTAGAAAATAATAGGACAGTGGCAAAGAGATGCTCCAACTTGGTCACGTTAAGAGGGAAAAAGCGACCTTGTAATGCACAGTTAGTGAGGCGAGTCCAGTTAAACGATGGCAAAGAACAATTCTACCCTATCCATTACTACTGTTATAACGGTATCATAGATGAAATGGAAAGGCTTCTCCAACAAGACGGGATCCCGAGTAGTTGTGAGGAGTGGCGGAATCAGCAGCAAAATGAAGAGACATTGTCAGACGTTTACAATGGCCAGATTTGGAAAGACTTCCAAAGTTATAACGGAAAGGAATTTTTGAGTGCTCCTAGAAATTATGGGTTAATGTTGAACTTTGACTTTTTTCAGCCCATAAAACACCGTAAAGACTATTCTGTGGGGGTCCTTTACCTCGTCCTTTTAAATTTGCCAAGACACCTGCGTTTCAAGTGGGAAAATGTTATTGTTGTAGGAATTGTTCCTTCTATGGATAAGGAACCAAAATCGTTGAATGAATTTTTAAAGCCAGCTGTGGACGAAATGAAAGCCTTGTGGAAAGGTGTCCGTTTGAAGTCATGCTTAAGTTCTATTTCACTAACCTTTCGAGCTGCGCTGTTGTGTGTATCAGCTGATATTCCAGCTGCTCACAAATTGTGCGGTTTTAAAGGTCACAGTGCATATCGCGGCTGCTCGCGGTGCTTAAAATATTTCCCTGGTGGATTTGGCGAGAAAACGGATTACTCTGGCTTTGACAGGGAAACCTGGCAGGAACGTTCAAACGAGGACCACAAGTCAAATGCCAAAAAAATTGAAAAGAGTAAGACTTTAACTCAGAAGAATAAACTAAGCAAAGAATATGGTATAAATTACTGGAGCGTCTTGCTAGACCTAGATAGAGTATTTTGACATTATAAGATTTTGCACCGTAGACCCTATGCACAATCTCTTTTTAGGGACCGCAAAATATGTTTTCAAACTTTGGGATAAGCAAGGTGTAATTGGAAAAAAAGGAATGAAACTACTCGAGGAGAGAATCGAGCAAATGGACGTCCCGTCCGACCTCGGCCGCCTTCCCAAAAAAATTTCATCAACTATGGATCTTACACGGCAGAACAGTGCAAAAATTGGACTTTAATATATTCTATGTTTGCTCTGAAAGGTGTGATTTCAGATAAACACATTCAGTGCTGGCAAACATTTGTACTGGCCTGCAAATATTTGTGCCAGACAACCCTAACAAGTTTGGATGTGCAAAGAGCTGACTTGCTCTTACTTAAATTTTGCAAGGAATTCGAAAAATTATATGGTAAAAAGGCCATCACCCCCAATATGCACCTGCATTGCCACTTGAAAGACGTCATCATGGATCATGGCCAGTGCGTAGCTTTTGGTGCTTCAGTTTTGAAAGGTATAACGGCATCATGGGAAGTGTTTTTACAAACAAGAGGTCGCTTGAATTACAGCTAATGAGAAAGTTGAGCCTGTCACGGTATCTTAATAGTGTCCAGCTACCAGTTGACTATCAGGATAAGTTTAAGGATTTAATTCGTAATCCGTTTGCAAGTGAGGAGTTTGTCGTGGACTCTTCAGCGTCAAGCGCAAACGGCACGCGCAAACTGTCTACTGTCACTCCTGTTACAGGGATCGACTGGTCTGTCCTCACGGACGTCACTTTGCCATCAGTGTATAGGCTACAGGTTATGGAGAGTGTTGACCTTGACGCGTTATTTATTGTGTACAAAAGTTTGTACCCAGACCAGCCAATTACCAAGATGGATATGTCAGATACCATCAAGGTCTACTCTACGGTGATGATTGGCTCCCAGCGTTTTAGTTCAAAGATGGAGTGCCGCTCTCTTCGTTCTTCGCGAATTTATGCATCTTGGACTGCGAAAGAAGGGGATTTAAATCTCACTGGCCTAGCCTTTTGGGCAGGTTGTGTTCCTATGCTATTTTTCGCATTCCATCAAGTTGAATGGCATGTTCGTTCAGCATGTATTTGCCCGCGTTTTGTGGCACAAGGCTGATGAAAACCCTGACCGCTTCGGTAACCCCACTAAAACCTGGAAGCTAAATGACCATGTACCTAATGGGCCTTCACGTTTTCTGCCCGTACAAAGGATTTATGGTAGATACGCTGCAGCAGAAATGGAAGTAGATGGAGAGAAAAAATTGATAACTGTAGCGGTGGATAGCATTCACTCACAAATTTAATTCATCTAATTACTCCTTGTGAACAGTGTTCATGACCAACCTGTATTATTATTATTATTATTATTATTATTAAACCAGTTGCATGTGTTGAACAAACACAAGTGGCAGGCATCCGCCTACTAAAATAATCCCTTTATGTTTTCTATATTCAACCAGATCAAGCTATCATACTACATTTTCAAGAGCTTAACTGCCAAGGTTCCATAGCACTCCTTAAATCCCAAGCACCATATGTCTTCTTTTTTTTTTTTTTTTGCTTTGTCATCTTTAATTTCGTACAATACAATCCCAATCAGCTTTCCTGACATAGCAAAATTGATTTGGATGTCATAATGATCATTGGATTATTGCTTGGCCTGATGACCACAGGAGACAACTAATACAATAAAAAAGATTATATTTTAGTCAGATGAACACTACTCACCAATTGCATTGGATTGTAATTTTAATATTTTTTGACTGAGTAGCACTACATGCAGAAGTACTGACTGATGAGATGTGCCATCTCACCACTTGCTAACAACTGATGTGCCATCAGGAAAGCAACTCAGTACTCTCATGGGCCATTCTTATAATCTGGTCAAATGTAGTTTCATTTTTAGCAGAATGTACAGTGGAACCATGCCAAAGTGTCCACATTAACTGGGTGTCCATATTAAACTGCCAGGTACTTTGAGAGAAAATATACGACCCTTTTTAGTTGTTGGGACTAAAAAACTGTCCTTTATAAGTGGGTGTCCGTATTAGATGGGTGTCTGTAGAGCGGGGTTCCGCAGTAACTTTTATCAAGAAACAAATTAATCACAACAGCATGCGTGTTTCTCAAGCAGCTTCATGCCAGCTGCAAAATCATGTTGCAAGGATTAGCTTTGGGGTTAAAGGTTTTTGCATTTTTTTCTAAAACACAACTCATCTCCATTATTCTTACCCTATGACAGATCATAAATGAGACATTTTTGCCTATAAAAAATAATAAAACAACATGTAAACCTCTGTATTCAGTGACTTCCATAGAGCTATTTGTATATTTTTTTTGCTGTCCAATCAGCTTCCTTAAACTAATAAACTATTTCATTAGACACCATTGATATCTTTGGTACATGTATCTCAAAAAGGCCACTAAATATCTCAAAGATAGCACTGTTTTTCTCTAAATGCTAATCATTTGCTCTAGGATTCACAACCCAGTAGCACCACAAAAGTACTGACTGACAAGATGTGCCATCTCGCCACTTGCTAACAACTGATGTGCCATCAGGAAAGCAACTCAGTACTCCCATGGGCTATTTGTAGCTGTAACATGTCCTTAATAACAATAAGTTGCTGAATTGCAACACAAAACGTTGGTCTTGATTTAGGATCAGAGTGAGTGCATTTTTCACCCACAATCTTAAGGGCACCATTACTGAGCTTTCTGGCAATAAAACCAACTAATCTCCAAAAGAGAAAATATCACTTGCAACAGTTGGTGGGCTTTGCCCAGCTATTATTTCTGGAGCTACATGACCATGCTTCTCACGGTACTCTTGTTGCTCCTCAAATGTTAAGTGCTTTACAGAACCAGACACTGACCTGATACACTTGCCAAAGTCAATTAGGATTGCATGATATTCATTATTCCAATAAGAAACAAGTACATTATCTGATTTAATGTCTTGATGAATAAATCCTTTGCTGTGCACATATGAAATGGCTTGGGCCAGCTGCAAAGCAATGCTACACCACTCTGAGTGACAGAGGTGAAGTGAATTACTGTGAAGAGCAGTGTGCATTGTAAATGGTTTATCATTGACAGCATAATAATTGAGTACTAATAGTTTAGGAGATGATGATGTTGAAATTCCCAATAGGCATGGAATGTTTTGGTGCTGCAGAGTCATCATTATCTGGGCTTCCCTTTTCACATCTTCTGTTGATGCAGAGTAAAAACTTTTCACAGCAACAGGCATTCCTCTGTAAAACATTTTTTTACAGCTGCCAAACACACCTGCTCCAAGAAAGTTGTTTACTCCTGCAGGGGTATTTTTAGGACTTTCAAGAGAGCAGGATCAATTTCTGTTATGCGTACCTCGCACAGGTCTCTTGTGAGCACCTGTAATGAAATGGCAAAGTTTTTCCAGTGTTTCTAAGGTATAACCTTGTGGTAAGGGAGAGCCCAACATGCTTAAGTGGAGATTTCAGTCAAAGTGTCTAGAGTTAGATATCTGGGTCATGAATTAGACCTCAAGCCTCCTTCACTCTCACCCAACCCCACCCCTCCATACATTAGCCCTGGACAAATAGGAAAGCTACCAATATTCCAGTATTGCTAATCCCTTCCCCAGGGAACTATTGAAAATGCCTCGTATATATATTTATTTGCTCCTGTAATCAAAGGAATTATAGGAGGATGGATGATAAACAAAATAATTTAACTGTGTAGTAAAATCAAGAGGCTATCATTACATGATACCAGGCTCCAGAGGATGACAGTTTATATAATCCTCTTTCCCCTACCCTCCCCCTGACACCCACCCCCCCCCCCCTACCCACACACACCATACACACGTACCCCTCTTTAGAAAACCATATCCCAGCACTGCCCAGATGTGGATAGTGAAAAAGTACTAGATCTGGTTCACGGTCGTTCCTGCGGAAGAGGGTTAGTATGAGATCGACATATGTATAATTAATTCATGGGGCTATGCGGAAGGTAATAACTTAAGTTATTATCTTGATGTACCAGATATATCTGAAGATACAACTTATTGTGTTTCGGGGACTACTTACCTCACGCTGGCTAGGACCACGCGCCGGTATTGACCCTTTAATGACCATGTTCTGTTCTCTTTTATGAAGGGAGTTTAACCGATCATAGTACTTCCGAGAGAGGCACGCGTACACTTCTTCTTCCACATGGGCAAGAAGCCCTTTGTAAACCTCTTTTCTTCGGTCCATAAGACGTTGCTTGCGTTTTCTCTTCTTCCGTTTCGAACGCATTCGCTTAATCTCTTCCTTAGTGTTCTCTCTGCTTCTCTTTGGCATGTCAAAAAACGCAAATGACCTGAGTAAAAACTCGCTTACCGAAACCAAGACCAAAATAAACCTTATTTTTCGCGCATTTTCCTTCCCTCCAAAATTATCGAGACCGCTGATGTAGTCTACAGTGTGCTCAGTTACGACGTATCAGCGGCAGTTCTAATGATGTCATAGGATAGTATTGATTATCATAAATTAATTCCGCGCGCGCGCCAAACACAAAGTGTTCAGTTTAAGGACGATGGCGGATTTCAGTGACCAGCACACAATTCTTCTCGAGGAGGCCGTTAAATCTAACCGAGAGGTTATTTTAGAAAATCAAAAATTGAGGGAGGAACTCAAGGCCAGGGATGAGGATCATAATAGGGTGATGCATACCGTCTTAGAGGAGCTGGAAAAGTTAAAAGAACGACGGGATGACCGTAGTTCTCAGGCCCGTCGATTATCCGCCAGCAGAAAGAAAAACAAAGTTCAGGTGTCACCAGCATGTCGAGTGAGTATATGCTTCTTTTTCTGTTAATTTGACAAATACTGCGACCCAAATATGCTTGACTAAAAATTGAATATCATTTGCAGAAAATTCAACCATTAGATTAAGCTTACCTCCATAGTTGGCCTTAAACGAACGCTAATTAAGGTGACTATCACCGGTTTCTAGCAGTTCCCAGCTCTTGCATTTTGATGGATGATCACTACAAAACTTCATAAGTTGTTACCTTTATAATAATATCAAATAAATAGCCAATCATTATTATTATAATCATTGGTAGGCTATTTAAGAACACTTTTCCACAAAACATTATAGCCTGTTAGAAACACCCCTAATTTTAGCTTTATGTGAAAATGTGAAACAAGCTCGGTGACCCCCATTTTTTATCATTGAAAAGTGATCAGCATGTCAAGATCAAACATTTTGCAAATTTAAGGTGGCTCTGAATCCAGTCTTAGAATTTTTTTAAATTTTCAAAAAGTTTTAATTTATTATGCTAACTAATTCCTAACAATAAACAATGGGGATCACTGAGATCATTTTGGAGTCATTGTTGTTTAAAGCTCTTAGTTAACTGAGGTTTGTTGTAATGGTTTAAAGTGTTGCTATGGTAAACTGCTATGTTGAAAAATGTTTCATAACTTGCATATATATACTCAGGGGATGAGATATTGTTCTCACCATCCCAGTTACAATTTGCAGTCCTCTCTCTATGATAAGCTGCAACCATCCTGCCACTGAACTCACTTCTTTGTAATTCATTCAAGAAAGCTGTGAAGACACCGAAAATATTCATTTGCTTTACATCAGTCAAATGCTATTCCCTTGGTCAGACAAAAACCATGCATGGAGATGTCTTTGCTATTTCCCTTTATTGCTAGCTATTGTTTTTTGTATACCACTTACAAGAGAGTGAGCAGGTATAGCATTGACATGGAAATGCAAATGGACTGAGAAACTTTGTTTCATGTTCTTCACCCAAGTGGATAAACTGCTACCAGTGCCATAATGCTGGCGTAACCCATAACATAATTATATCAAATGGGATTGTTGGGTCTGATTAAAACCAATCATGATAGCATAAGAGTAACATGCTTTGTTGTCACTGTTTTGTTTTGTTTAAAATCTGCTAAGCCTTTATTATTTGTGTACCACTAGGTGGGGTCCACATTATTACAAGCTATGCTTTCTTTGGGCTCCACTCACCCTACACCATTCCTTAAGATTCTATTTGCTACTAACTTGTAATGTGCTGTTAACGCCTGGTACCACTGTATACACATATCATCTTCTCAAGTGAAACTATAATTGTATTTTTTCATAGCGTACACTACGAAAGGTGTACAAGACACTTAAACAGTCTGATGAATTCCATGGATTTTATCTTGATGAAAGGTACGTGGTAAAGAATAGTACAACACTTTTAAAAAACATTAGTTTACATACATGTAAATGTGTCTGATGCCTCACCTTTCTGACTACCTGGTAATGGCAATATGGATTTTAGCAGTATATAATGCGTTGAGACAACATTTTTGTCTTACTGGCACTACAGTTTGAAGTTTGTGAAATTATTATGTATGTTTAATGTTTACATAATGGAATCAGTGCATTAATTGATTGTCTTGTGCCATGAGATGTCAATAAAGGCACTTTTGTTTTTACTCATTTTAGTGTGGATTCAGCTAATAACTGTCAAATTTATGGAAAAGTCAGAGAAGAGCTGTTCCACTATGTTGGTGGCCCTGAAAAGTGCCAGTGGTCTAATGCTGAGATAGAAGGTAACAGCAATTTAAAACTCAGCATATTGCATTTTGTTGAATGAACCTTTACAGTGCAACACTAGAATTCATGAGTGCTTAATTTTTCTTTAATTTGGTCCAATTCCACAGTCTAAATGGTGGGAGAGAGTGGTGGGGGTTGGGGGTGGGGGGGAGGGGGAGTGAACTTGGTTGCATACATGTGGCATGCCACAGATGTGGGAATACTAACCTGATGGGAGCAGCTTGTCTAAATGAAGTATAATTAAATGTATTACAATTCAGTGAGCTAATATATTAGTTTTTAGGCTTTTTTTCATGGCCTGTTCATAAGTTCTATTTCTTTTTTTCTAATTAGCATCATTTAGACGCTACTTCCTGTCCACCTATGAAACAGACCACAAAAAGAAAAGTGGTAGTTATGAGGAACACAAGAGGATATGTCGAAGGCAGGGTAGAAAAAGAGAGGTGAGGTTTTGATTACCCATATCATTCCATCATGAAGCACTACTGGAATGAAAACTGTCTCCAGATCAGCCTTAATTCTGCTATAAAGAGGCCACAAAGTATTTGAACCTTGGCTGGTATTTCCTAAGGGAAAAAAAAACTAACTCCTCCTCATCTATCTCTACCAGATGTGTGGGTACCAGTAAAAAAATACAATCAATTAGTTTGAAGTCTCTGCTTTACAAATATATCTAGCATTTTTCTGTTAGATTATTGTTATTATCATCATGGTAATGTACATGCGTTTCATTTAAGGCAGACATCATTAGATTAGGAATATTCCCAGTTGCATTGGGCCAAGAGCTTTCATTTAACTTTCAAGTAGTGCTGGCTTCATAACACATACTCAACATAAACAGCTTCAGTTTGTACTTTTGAAATCAATATTGCACCAAGTTTACTTACCTGCTACTTAGGAATATTCCTCCAATTCTGGGGCACTCCCTCTAAAAAAATCAACACTTTTTGACTATTTTTTTTTTTGTCATTTGTTGGTACAGAAAATAACACGAAGGACACTTGCTTTGGATAAAATTGGATGGGACAGGGGGAAAAAGGCACAGATGGCTGAAGTCCTAACTGAGGACTTCATGAGTTCAGAGGATACAGATGTTGATGAAGCTGACAAACCTGTTTACTCTGTCAGAGAGCTGACTTGGGAAAGCAGGAAACTCACAAAACGAAAGAAGGCCCTGGATAAATTTTATGCAGGCCAGCAGAGCAAGCGCAGCAGGGACCGCTCTATCCAAAGACTGCGTTGTGAGTTGTTGTCCACTCGTCAACAGCCTGATGACTGCCCAGCATGGGCAAGTGAAAATACTTCAGACTAGCTAAGTAACTATTATTAATTACTAATGATATCAGATGAATAATCCCAAAGTGAGGGTGAATAGTGGTTGATATTCACTAAACTGCATAGCACATTGGTACTTAAAACATTGACTACTACTCACCTTCACTTAAGTGTAAGAATAATTGCTTTTATGTATAGTCTGTCTCTCCCTTTATTGACTAGTTTACTTACTTTATTTTCTACAAAGTTCACCTTTGTGGAAAATAAGCCATAAAGCTTACTAGATGACAGGCAATTAATTGCTTGGTTTTTCTCTTTGAAAGCCATAAATTATTCAAATCTATTTGGTATACCTTCTCCAAAAAAAGTGAACCAGCTAAAGTGAAGCAGGAATGATTTGTTTTCAACAATTCTTCTTGAATACTGTTGTGACATTTAGACAACATATGTGCAAAATCAAAACCTGATACTCAAATGCAAGCACTAAAATAAGACATGGAGGGATAAACAGCAAAATAATTAAGTTCCTTCAAATTTAAGAAATGACAGATCTACTGTACTTCACTTCTGGAGCACTTTGCTATCAATTACTTTAATGCTGAAAACTTCCATGGCAATATTTATAATTGTGATATCCTTTAAAATGAAGAGCAAATCTCAAAGCTCCAGTTTCAAAGCATTAAGTGAGAACTTAACATGTGTTTACTGTCGTACCTTCACTATCGTTGCGTGAGAAGGAATGACAATAACCGTCCTTTGTGTATTCTGTGTATTATTTCATTTACAAAATATGTGAATTATGAGTGGCGAATGGTCCTTCCAATACGATGGGTCTCGCATAATTTTAGCCGAATTTCACGTGTCTCGCAGTATCGTATGTTTACGTGCGTCTGGCAGTCTCGATTTTTTTTCTCAAAGTGGCGTGGCTGTTTACGTGATTCAGGTTGAGACAGGGATTAAAGTTTTGCTGATACACTTAATAGCGAATTAATTACCGGGGTATTAATGAATATGTAAAAATTCACAGAGTACTTACGTGATTCATACTTTCACTTGCGACGGGAAGAGGGATTTTTGGGCATCCCAGTTTCCTCCACGACTTCCATGGTTTACTCATAAATCGACACGAACGCTTCCACTCAGTTCCAACACGGCCGCTTTTTTGACGAGCTCCAGACAACTGGAGTTGCAATTGGCAGGGTGTCAATCAAAAGATCAAAGGGAAGCGACCAAAATTATAATTGTACGTCACGGCCAGGAAAATAATGGCGTTTATTGACTGTTGACAGTTTTAATGTCTCTTACAAGAGCTTATAACTGAAATACTTCTGTACTAGCTGACATACTCGAATTTCAATTGTCTCGCGCTCGCATATAACATGGTCCCGCAGTTTAAGAAGTCAAAAATGTCGCGCTCGCCGAAAGAAAAACGCTAGTCTTGCAAAGTCTCGCATTTACCATTCGCCACCCTCGACATTTAGAGCCAACAGGTAGGATGTAGTTGAATTTAATTCTTGAGATAGGATTTCGCGGGTTCTGCTAAAAGTTCTCCAGTAGCAGTTATAGTATGATGATAGTTAATATATTACTTTCAACATATACATTTTGCATATTTTTAAAAAATTGTTGAGCGTTTAAGGGAGTTATATCAGTCATACGAGACAACTCTCATAGTCTAAGTGTCAAATAAGTATCTCAGAGAGTGTTGCTCCCTTTTTAAAATGTGCGAAAATAATCGTAATGTATAATGCAATAAAGTATGTTTTTTGAGCTGGCTTGCTAGTGTGTCATTTTATGTATTAATCCACAAGGAACACCAAAAAGAAGAAGAGGAACCTGATGACCCTTGTACAGCAAAGATCGATCCTGCTGTATGTGTTTCCAAGACAAACACAAGTTCGCACCTCTTAACACAAGCAGTAAGATGACGCGAACATCTTCCAATGCAATAATTATTGAGTACCAAGCTAAATTTGGCGTTTGCGCGGTAAATCGCTATGAAAGGGAAACGTTCACACAGTTTCTTTTCAAGTCTTTAAGTTTTCACTTAAAGGTACATTAAAAGGTAATTTACTGCATCTTTAATCACAACTTAAAGACCCTTAAAGAATTCTTTCCTTGATATTTCGAAAGCAACTTAAAGATCTCTTAAATTGTTCATTACTTGCTTTAATAGATTTTCTTAAAGGTCCAGTAAAGAGATGTTTAAGAAGTTTACAGCGTACTTAAAGACAATGAAAAGTGTTCTTTAAGTCAACTTTACTGAACCTATAATTAAACTTAAAGACGTCATTTCGTCCTGTGAAACACACTTTGAAATATTATAGAGGCTTGAAATTTTGTTCATGAAAACAAAATACAACTACGCTTATTTAAGAAAGCTAGACACCTTTCGCTGTAACGCAGCTCTAAACATGCCTTTTAAAACCATGACCCCAGTAACAGGCAGGCATAACCACCTGACTGGGTCGTTATCAAAGGCGTGCATTACCACCTTGCATAACTGCCTGGCCGATGGACCAGGGCCATGATGTAAACAAAACGCAGTTTGAAATATTACGAAAGCTCAAAATTTGTCCTGAAAACAAAATACATCTACGATTTTTTAAATGTTTTAAAAGAAGCTTGACACCTTTTGTTGTAACTCGGCTCTAAACATGCCTTGTTTAAAACATGACCCCAGTAACAGGCAGGCATAACGATCTGACTGGTCGTTAGTCAAAAGGCGGGCATTACCACCTTACATAACTGCCTGGCCGGTGGATGATGTAAACAACCGGGATGATGATGTAAGCAAAAACACACTTTGAAATGTTATGAAGGCTTGAAATTTTGTCTGTGACCGTTAAGGATTGTATACTCAGCTAACCGCAAAGTAAAATGGGTAAACAGGACAAACTTTATTTCCGTTCAATTCTTCAAATGTGTTTTTGAAAAATCTTTGACGACAAGAAAGGTAACACGGATACTCACTTGGACTAGAGAGACATGTACATTATAAATTATTCAAGGCAAAAAAAAAAAAAAACGAGAACTAGCAATTTAGTTTCAAGCCCAAGAATTTAGGCCGCACGAATTAATTATGAAACAGTTGTTCCTATATTGCATGGTCAAAGTCGAATTTAACACCTCTGCTTCATACAACGGAGATGCAAAACGAAATTTGAAATGGTAAAATAATAAAATGTTAGGGCTGCGATATTATCCTGTGGATAGCTAGAAGTATGACAATTTGCTTATCTAAGCCTCGCGAAAGTGTGCTCGGGATTTGTTGTAGGAGGTCCCTTCGGTTAGCTTTTAGGCGGCAAAATGCGCTTGACTCTCATATGCCTCCAAAATCATTAAAAAATTAAGAGCGTAGATTACAAACTTTTCTCTAGTGTTGCCATCTTAACGGCTGATCGCGACCGATCGCGCTGACATGGTGGAAACCCTGACTTCAGCCAGTTATACACAATTTTGTATCGAGCATTCATATATATAGCCACCGCTCATGCAGAATAATTACAAGTTATGAATTATACCTACCTTATCGAATCTGGTGAACCAGTCGCTTACAGCCATTACAATCCGTATTTCCACTCTGTTCAAAGTATCAGTTGTTAGTTTTTTTTTAACTCAAAGTATGAAAACGTCTTCACCGGTCTTCTTCGTTGAATGCACGCTTATCACACAAAGAGACACTGTTGGAGCAGTTTAAACGCTGTCACGTCAGTTGTAAAGGACCGTCGAGGGTCATGATTGAGAAGAATTCGCACCCTGTCAATTCGTAAATCTAAACAATGATTTTTGTGTTGTTCGAAAACATTGAATACCATAAATGTAGATGTTTAAGATGACTCTTCAACCCAAATTACAATTAGTTCGGGTTAACGTGTATACACGAGGAACATAGTTAAAATGTTACGTCCGCAAGCAAGTAGAAACAGAAAAGTGAAACCGGCAAGAAACAAAGGGTCATACAACATTTCACGTAAATGATATCAAGAGGTGACCGCGAGTCTCCTATTTCGTTACGAACGTGATCATCCGTACATCTTGCAATTTCAAAATCTTACTTGTATCTTGATGATTTTTTGTTTACTCTATGTATTGCCAGTATTGCAAACGTTTTACTAGAAATGGACTGAGACATGGCTGCATCGCACTGTTGTCCTAAGTCCTGACAGCTAAAATTTCACTGTAACGGTCTACACGGCAAAAAGTGTATATTTAATTTATAGTGTATTGGCGAAATTACATGCTATGTACATGTTGTACTGATGAATGGTTTCAGTGGTTTTTTTTATACAACTGTATGGGTGTAAAACCATCATTAAAAAGGTGTTGATTTATCCCTTATCGGAATTAAAATACACAAAACATGTATGTTTTATATTACAATTAAAAATGGTGTAAAAGAAAACTTTTAGCTGTGTAATTTTAGCATCCTAACTCCGCCTTAATTTTTCCACTCTAAAAAGAGTAAAATTACCCAATATCACATATAATATTACACGATAATTTCAGCGTAATAATTTACACAGTGGATAGGTATATTTTACTTTTTCACGGTAAGGTTACACTTTAATTTTAGCGTGATATCGCGACCTTTGAACTAAGAGATTGATGTTTTCTTAGCGCTTACGCAGAAACGGCGAATGTGAACTTTGTGAATGTAACACGACGACAAAGAAAAACCAAGATTGTTTTTAGACTCGGCCGTTCCAAGAGAAAGGCCGACTAACTAAGCCTCACTCTCAAACAGACAACCATTTTAGTGGCATCGGTTTCTCCGATCAAACCTTCTATGGTTACCTTCGTTAATTTTGTAAACTCTACCTGATTGCAGAAAGAGAAATCTCTTCCTCTCCGTAAGCTGTTCGATTTCAGTTTTGTTTTGTTTTGTTTTTTACAGAAAAAAAAGAAGGTAAGAAATACTTAAGGCTAAAATATAACATAAATTAAAATGTTATATTCAGTTAAAAAACTATAAATCTTTGGATTTAAATTCATTGTCATGGACGCTTTTTTCAACAAACATATTTTTAGTGAGACTTCCTTACTTCTGTGATGAGTCAGTTGACTAAACTTTTCAGTTTTGTTAAAATTAACCACTGCTACAATGACAATGAACGTGCGATTAAGAGTAGCCAAAGAACCTTAGTCACTAAATAATAAGGTCTTTGACCCGGCCTTTAGTAATACCATTATCTAACCAGTGCGAGATATATGAGATTAATCCGCAAAAATCAATTTTTAATTTTTCTTATTGTTTTCAATTCATAACCTTGGTCGTTCCATTTCGTCTAAAGTATGAAGCATGTGTGTATATAGACAACTTCTTGATTTACAAAGGTTAGCATGGCTAATCCTAACATTTCATTAGGCTCACTGCTAATACATCAAATGAATTCTGTTGTATTTGTAGGCGAATACACACGGTAAAACATTTTAAAGAGCGGGTGGTACAAATAGCAAATTTTAAGCGGAAGAAAACACTTAGAAGTTGTTGAAAGTGGTGGCACTCTTTAAACAAAATAAAAATGTTTAAGAAGTGAAATCTTTTTCGCCTTTTGCCTTTATTGCATTCTGCTATGATTAAGGCATTATTAGCGGAGCTCCAGCGACCCGTAGGGCCGCCAAGCGGAGCACCGTCAACTTTTCTCATGGTAATCATGGCTAGCGGTATTTCTCGTGGGCGCGTACGACGGAGTTGCCTAATAATTAATAATATTCTAATAATAATCATAATAATCCAACATGGCGGCCATACTCCACCTGGCCCAGCTGACCAGCTAGTTTATAGCGTACGTCTTTGATACTGGACATCCATCTTTAGCCAATTGACACCTGTATGGTGGCCTAGAACTGCCATAAGGATTTTTGGTGTTTTTTTTTTCCACTTTTTTTATATTTTACTTATTCAGTTTATTGTGTTTGTTTTATTTCATTCATTGTTTGATTTGATTTGATTTCATTTTCAAAAAATTTTCTTATGAAAATGAAATTAAGGCAAATAAAAGCGCTTCGTCTAAAATGAAATTAATATGAAAGTAAAGTCAATTGAAAACAAATTAAATTAAAAGAAAATAAAAAATTTATCACCGTGGCCTAAAACTGCCATAGACCAAGATGCCTTGGGGACGGCTTGTACTTCCAAGATGGCGGCGCCGAAGATGGACGTGTCTAGATACCCGGCAGCCGGGAACTGATTTCAAACAACTAGATACCTGGCAGTCAGAAATTTTGACCAATTTTCTCGAAACAGCTCGTTTCATTCCCGAAAGAACATAATATATTTGTTTAGAAATCTCAAGCGATTGCAAATATTGCCTTAGGTTAAAAGTAGAGCGACTGTCGAGCTTGGACATAGAGTGAAATCTCAATGTAAATACTCGAGTTCTGACACCCTGAGTCAACTCCCAATGAATATCTGCAGAAAGTATCAACGAAACCTCACCAGAGTATTTAGTGTTTGTTCAGGAATGCCAAGCGATTCTATATAAAGGTTTAGTATTGTTGTGGGCGAATTCTCGGAGCTTGCATTAAGCATATTCTTTAGAATCTTGACTCACGGGTACGGTTTTCAAAATACTAGATGCGCGGCAGTCGGAAATTCACGTCCAATTTGCTCGAAATATCTCATTTAATTTGTGTAAAAACATCAGTAAGTTGTTTAGAAAAGTCAATTGATTTCAAACACTGCTTTGGGCTTGGAAGTAGAGGCAACTGTCGCGCCTGGGGCATAGAGTGAAATCTTCATAGTTTCTACACTTCAAAAATATTCAAGTTCTGACACACCGAGCCTGACGTGACTGATCAGTTGTCAGGAAATATCGACAAAACGTGTTGTCCAAACCTACCCAGAGCATTTCATGTTCGTTGGCATAAATCCCAAGCGATTCTTAGGGAAGAATATGCTTACACAAAGCATATTCTTTGGAATCTTCACTTACGGCACGGCTTTCAAAATACTTAGAGGGTTTACCTATAACATGGAATCCGGAATACGAAATATGAAATCCGGAATACGGAATGTAAAGAAGGTTGGTAGAAAATTTTGACAAAGGTTGAAGTCGCTTGGGTAATAATATGGTCAACAAATTATATGATGACTTAGCCTGAGTTTTGCAGCAATCAAGCCCATGAAGTTTATTCTAGGGCAGCATTTTAATACTTTGGTTTTGCTTTTAATAAACCGCCTGATTCCTTTAAAGCACACGGCTTTCAATCACACCACAACGATACTAATCAATGTTTTGTGCATTTTGAACATTTTAAATTCAAATCATTTTAATAAAAACCACCTTCTCTTATTCTTTTTGTCGATGAAAAATGTTAGGCCTGGCCTGTCCACAAGTTGACGGCAACTTTTTGAACTTTCGATTTTCGATCAACCTTTTTTCATTTCGAGCAACTTTTTTTTCCGTTTTCAATGTTTTGTTATTGATTTCAGCTAGATCTTTATAAAACAAGAGCTATTTTTTGCTTATTATTTTAGACGCATCGTGACCAAAAAGCAGAGAAAAATCACTTTGCATATCTTGACTTAATTGCGCGTGGGAACGCTTACGCCTGATTGCTCATTGTCTGTTGCTCCATGCTGGAATGTTTGGGAACTGTATCGGCGCGTACATTTCAGGTTGTCGAGTGGCCGTCGATAAAAACGAGGAACATGGGACATTCCGGAACATCCCGGTACATTCCGGAACATCTCCAAAAGACGAAGAAAGATCACTTTAAAAAAACTTTAAATATACAGAAAAAAAGAAACTAACACGAAATAAATATGATCCGAGAGATTAATTGCAGAAAAAAAGAAGACAGAAAATATCTATTCCAAAAAAAAAAGACGTTTATAAATGCCCCACCTGGAAGTGACAGCTATGGGGGCTGGGTGAGGATTGTTTTAGCGCTTTCGTTTACTTACAACCCAGTTTTCACCCTCATACAGTTGTACCGTCTTCTGTCATTGCTCTTTTTTTCGAAAAAACCTAAGTCAGTATGGTGCCCAGTATACCTTGAAACTTTTATATAGGAACCTTGAGCACGCAAAATCCGCTGCTCTCCACTTCTGATTGGTTAAGGATATCTACAACAACTGAGGACTTGGTCAGGCCTACTTTTACAGTAGGCGATAAACGTGGTTAATCTGCTCCAAGAAAGATTTTCTTCCCAATAGCAATGCTTCTCACTCCGTTTTTGCAGCGAGGGCTGCACTGCGTGGGCCTGTTTGTTTCTTAAGGTTAAACTAGTGTAAAATCTCGCGGATAAGCTCTTTAAGTTGCATTTAATGATCCTGCATACGGTCTTTCTTAATAGTTATCCTTATATCCTTCCACATCGACTCAACTGGAAAGAACAAACCAAGTCCCAGACTAAGACTTCACTCCTGTCACCTACCTCCTCCTGTAAGACATCTATCGTCTTCTTCGGTTCTTTTAACCCTCTTATTAATTACTAATTCCAGTTTCTAGATTCCGTATTCCGTATTCCGTATTCCAGATTCCGGATTCTGGATTCTGGATTCCGGATTCCGGATTCCGGATTCCGGATTCCATATTTTAGGTAAACCCGTACTAAGATGCCCGCAGTCGGAAATTCTCAGTGTACTTTCACGAAAATCTTTCTTGGCATCTGCTGAGTCTACTCGATTTCTATGTAAAATTAGAGTCTATAGTCTTACCAGATACCCTCTAGAAATGTTCCTCTGAGTTACAAACAACGTAAAAATTTTATATTAAACGACCTGTTTCGAGAAAATTGGTCAAAATTTCTGACTGCCGGGTATCTAGACACGTCGATATCGAAGACACCTTTCTAAAGTTCTTATGCTCCAAGCATACCAATCGAAATCTCTTAACATAAAATCTAAAATCTCCTCGCGGCGAAGACCTGCTGTTACGTAATCTTTCAGCTTTTCTCTATTCCTTGTCCTTGCCGCCGCCATCTTGGAAGCACAAGCCGGCCCCAAGGCATCTTGGTCTATGGCAGTTTTAGGCCACGGTGATAAAATTTTTCATTTGCTTTTAATTTAATTTGTTTTCAATTGACTTTACTTTCATATTAATTTCATTTTAGCGTTTTTATTTGCTTTAATTTCATTTTCATAAGAAATTGTTTTTGAAAATCAAATCAAATCAAATCAAACGAATGAAATGAAATAAAACAAACACAATAAACTGAATAAGTAAAATAAAATAAAATATAAAAGAAAAAGATGAAGAAAACACCAAAAGTCCTTATGGCAGTTCTAGGCCACCATACACCTGTCAAAACAAGGTATCCGCTGACTAGTGTCACGTCACCATATCGCGGGCTCAAGTTAAGAACTCATCGAGGTCAGCTGTTTTTTGAAGTTAACCGCGGACCAGGTACTTGGTTTCGATTTGATCGCAGGCTCAAGCCAGGTGTGGGACACCCAAACCAAATCGAGGCTTTTAAATTTTCGCGCGCTTTATGCGGCACGTAATTTCACATTCAGTTGGTTTCTTCATTTTGAGCAAAACAACTTCATCTTCTTCGATCGAAATTTGTCTTTAAATTTGCGTAAAAAGCAGAAAAACAAAAACTTGTCAAAATATACTCCGGAAGGTGAATTTTCAAGTGATGAAAAGAAGGGCGAAAGATTTTTCTCAGGAAAAGCTTCAAACTTGGATCGATTGTGCGGTTGAAAAAAGTATAATTCAACGCTTCAAGGGCTTTCACTTTACCGCGGCATCTTACATCTCACCAAGAAAGGTCACTTAACAGTTCACGGTGTTAATGGGAGGAACGAGTAGCTTAAATTCTGTGGAAGAAACTCTTTCTTTGGACAAACCGTTTGCTATGTTTGCGGATGCTTATCTTTGCTTTACTGAAGCTTAGGTATTTTCAAGTGGTAGAAACCTCTACAACACAGCGCAGGAGAGTGAGGTAAATTCAACCTCGTTCCCAGGACCTTTTCCCTGGCTTGGGGGTGGGGCGAGAAAAGGCCCTGGGATCGGCTGGTCACGTGATCTCAGAACACCCAAATTTCTTGGGTGTTCTAAATTATCATACCTTAAACGGAACTTTCAAGATGGCGGCCTCTTCGAGTCCACCATAGGTTTTGTCAGTGCTTCGTCGAATCGAATTTTCTTTAAATAACGGTAATTTTCCTTCTTTAAATTTAAAACCTCTTCAAATGAAGTGTTTCGAATATATGCTGGAAGGTCAGGATGTCATTGGAGTCGTACCTACTGGATTTGGCAAGTCAATGCTCTTTCGCCTTCTACCTCATTTCATTCCTGTGAAGACCACCAAGAACATAGTTCTTGTGGTATGTCCATTGAATTCCATCATTGAAGATCAGCTGAAAGTCTTAAAAGCTCGAAGGATAACCGCTGACGTCTTACAGCTTGCTGTATACGAGAAGGAACCGGCCGAGAACTTGTTCGGAAATGAACAAGAACCAAGCGAGTACGTGGTCCCGGATTCAACGAAGTTTCCTCGAGATGTGGTTAATGGTAACACTTCAATTGTATCCGCCCATCCAGAGGCTCTGTTAAGTAAGGAAGGTCGAGAGCTAATGGCAAGCAAAGTCTTCCAGGATAATGTTGTTGCCTGCATTGTTGATGAAGCTCACTGTGTTGAACTATGGTAAGTGCGTAAAATATTCTTTCCTTGTTTATTCATGTCATGTTTGTTACAGACTTGGTTTCATCTACATCTACATCTACATCTACATCTACGTTTATTAATTGACAACGCTTTCGCATCAAGTCAATATTAAAAAAAATTTCTTGACAAATATAAAAATACATATATACAAATAAATAAGGTAGATAATATTAAAAAATAAAATAAAATAAATTACAGCGGTCAATTATTTCTAATAGCTGAGAAACAGTGATCTTTAAATAATGAAAAATTTGCAGGAATGTCACTCGGTAAGGAGATGTCCTTGGATAAAAACTATAAAAATAATAATCATGATTGCAATTGGCTTGAATAAATGAATCATTAGAAAATGACCTAGTAAAACACTGTTTAGATGAAAAATAATCAGGTATAGGCAATGCAATCGACTTATACCGGTATCTGGGAAATCTAAATCACAGTTACGGCAAGGACATATATTTACACTGCGACTACAATTTCGGCAGAAATTTGCTCTATTCTCTATGTGTTTGAAAACCATGACAGATTTTTCTCTATGAACTATATAGTTGACTTCTACATGAATATTTACTCTGCTTATTGGAACATCCTACATCGTCTCCATGCCATGCTCTTACAACTGAACCACAACTGAACATGTCAACCTTAATAGCAAGATACTACTACATAAACATGCTTAAACAAAAATGTTGTGAAAATGTATCATTGCACTTGTGTTTGAACTTTAAGATTTGCAGCTCAGGGTTTCCTTTTCTTTTTCAGGGGTGAAGATTTTAGAAAAGACTTCAAAGACCTGTCAGTGTTAAAGGCATTCTTTCCCAGTGTGCCTACCATGGCTCTGACAGCAACAGCACCGCCTCATTTATTGAGAGACTTAAAACAAAGTCTGCGATTGAAAAATGACTGCAAAATTGTAGCACGAAACCCTAACCGAGTGAACATATACCTGGACAAGAAACTGCGTCTGAGTAATCACCATGGGAATGAAAGCTACAACAAAATCCTTGTGCCCATTGCTAATGAACTGGCAATTTAAAGAGAAAACTACCCAATGACAATCATTTATTTAAAACTGAAATACTGCGGATATGCTTATGGATTATTTGAAAGAATATTGAAAGACAAACAGTGTGTTGGAGAAACATCAGAACCCACAGCAAGACTGTTTGCACAGTTTCATGCCCCCCAAACGAGTCGCATGAAGAAAGACATAATATCAGAAATAAAGAAAAAACAATCGAGGGTGAGGGTGCTATTTGCAACATCAGCTCTTGGCATGGGGGTTGATGCTCCTTATGTAACCAACATCATTCATATAACTCCACCAAGTAGCCTTGAAGCTTACATGCAAGAAATTGGTCGTGCTGGTCGTACAGGACTTCCATCATGTGCTACCCTTTATTACAATAACTCTGACATTGGAAATAATAAAAAACGTAGAAGAATCAATGAAATCATATTGCAGATCAGAAGACACTTGTCAAAGGAAACTCTTCCTGGATTACTTTGGATTCTCCAGTGTTCAACAAGAGAACTGTTGCTGCATATGTGATGGCAAGTTCAAAACAACTGAAGAGGATCTCCCCCAAGCTATTGGAAGCAAGGTCAGATTTCTACCTTACAATAACCGTGCTATCCTTGAAAGGTTAATCGAGAGTGCAATTTCTGACAATGATCATGAGTCCCAGGCGACATCAGAGGGTTCAATGCTATTTGACATTTCTGTAGATAAGGATCTGGCTGCAAAGGTTATGGGGGGAGTGGAATTTGTTGCATCAGAAGCAGACTTGTTGAAATCGTTTGGCATATGGGATGAAACCGGTTCTTCTCAAATCTTTTCGCTTATATCTGAGCACACTGCTATATGTACAACTGAAATGGACTCCAACAATGATTACATGTAGAACATCAACATAATGTGTTCTGTTCATTTATATATGAGCACACTCCTCACGGCATGCCGAACTGAAATGAACTCTGAAGATTAGAACATCAACATAAATTTATTGTAGATACTGTCAACTACCGATCGTGATTTTTTCTCTTAAACACAATATTGATTCAATGGTATTTAATTATTTTTGTTGTTAAAATAACACTGATCAGTTTGTCTTTGCTTATATCTGAGTGCAATACTGTGTGGATCTGAAATGAACTCTGATGATAATCAGAACATCATCATAAATTGTAAACACTGTGAACGGCTGTAGATATCTCTGGATTTACTCTCTTAGCACACACTACTGATATTTAATTATTTCTGTTGTTACCATGACACTGATCAGTATCTGAGCTCAGTACTATACAACTGTATGTAGAACTGAAATGAACTCTGATGATGATCAGAACATCATCATAAAATATAAATACTGTGAACTACTGTAGAAATATCCTGATTTACTCTCTTAAAAAACACACTAGTGGTATTTAATTATTTCCATGTTGTTGCCATGGCAGGTCTCCAAATTAATGCTCGCAAACTCGCAAAATGTGAGTGATTTTGATAATCTGCAAGTGAGAAAAATATCCACTAGTAAACGTTTGCAAGTTAGAATCATCCATGTCTCGCAAACATTTGGAAAAATTCTTACCACTTTGCAAGTAGACTAAAACGTTAAGTTTGAGCCCTGGTTGCCATGACACTGATTAGTTTGTCTTCATCTTTTCACACATATATCTGAGCACAATAATAATTATAAGTAGAACTAAAATGAACTCTGATGATGATCAGAACATCATTATAACTTGAAAATACTGTGAACTGCTGTAGATACATCTGGATGTACTCTCTTAATACACTCTATTTATATTTAATGATTTCTGCTGTTACCATGAACCTGATCAGTATCTGAGCACAATATGTGTAGAACTGAAATGAACTCTGATGATGATCAGAACATCATAATTATTGTAATTATTATACAACAGACTCACTACAGAATGGCTGAACGCTTCGCTTCTGTTTCTGAGGATGAATTATGTGAAAAATTTATAATAGAACAATTATTGAATTTGGTTTTCGCATGATATCATGAATTATCAAAACCTCGTGTCTGTGTTACTGTATCTGCCTCAGCCTTCGGCTTCAGCAGATAACACAGACCTCGGTTTTGATAATTCGTGATATCATGCTCAACCTCATCCAATAATTGTTTAATACTGTTAACTGCTGTAGATATATCTGGATTTACTCTTTGAAAACACACTATTCATATTAAATTATTTGTGTAGTTACCATGATACTGATCAGTATCTGAGCACCATCATATGTGTAGAACTGACATGAACTGTGATCATGATCAGAACATCATAATTGTAAATACTGTGAACTGCTGTAAATATACAGCTGTTTCACAAGAGAGGTTGTCTTAAAAAAACAAGGAGAACCTTACGCGACAATGGCGAAAGTTATTATGGGTAATGGCGGTTTCACAGTCGCATGATTGGAGCTCGAGGTGTTTCAGCTTGTAGAAAGAAACAGCACAAGCCCGGGTATTCATAATTTGTCTGCCTTCTTTCTCAACACCGTGAACCTCAATAAAGCAACAGCAAACTCTTAATACCCATAATACCAATCGGCATTGTCGCGTACGCTTTTACACTATTGTGGGACAACCTTGGTTGAAACAGCTGTATCTGGATTTACTCTCTTGATACCCACTACTGATATTTAATATTATTATTTCTGTTGTTACCATGACACTGATCAGTATCTGAGCTTAGTACTATGCAACTATGAAGAACTGAAATGAACTCTGATGATGATCAGAATGATCAGAACATCATCATAAATTGTAAATACTGTGAACTGCTGTATATCTGGATTTACTCTGAAAACACACTGTTAATATTTTTACCATGATCAGTATCTGAGCACAATACTATAATTATGTAGAACTGAAATGAACCCTGATCATGATCAGAACATCATCATCAAAATTACTGTAAATACTGCAAACTTTGAATTACTCTCTTAAAATACACTATTGTTATTTAATTAAATTCTGTTGTTACCATGACATTGATCAGTTTCTTTAAACATTTTGTTCTTCTTCACTTATATTTGTGTTGAACTAAATTGAACTCTGGTGATGATTACAACATCAAAATATCTTAAATTGTAAACACGGAACATTAATTTACTCTCCTAAAACACACTATTGATTAACTAGGCCTCAGTGATCTTCATTAAAGTGTATGTCTAAGTTGATAATTCTTCCAAGTGTTTGGCTAGCCACTGATGAAAGTCAACAATGTTTAAATACCTTAGAGGAGAACCTTTTAATGTCAGGGAAGCTGTCATGAAATCTTGCTGGCATATGATTGAAAGGATTCAAGCGCAGTAAGTCAGACACCATTTCTTTCTCATCTTTAAGTGAGTCACGTGTTGTATGTTGCACAGATGTCTTGTGTATCCCCACAGAAGAGTCAAATTCCTCTACAATCTGATGGATGCCAGTAGTTGCTTTGCAGACCTTGCTGATGGAGTTCAGGGTTTTGTTTGGCCCCTGCCTCTGGACAATGCTTTTACTGCAACGGTTTGAAATTTCTTGGGCCAGGTCATCTTCAATATTTCTTCCTGCACCACCCCTCCAATTTACAAAAAATCCCCATTTAAACTGTTCAGCCAGGCGTGGAGTTAACAGGCACTCGATTTGGGCTATACTCACAAACATTTCAATGGCATATTTGCTGTAAGCCCCCATTGACTTGAAAACTGACAGCAAGAGTTTCTGGTTGATGAGATTTCTGCTGCCATCTCCCTCTGCTGCAGTGTCCTTCATTTGCATGACAAGAATAGCCAAGAAAATAAAACAAAGGGCATAATTCTTGACATAATCATCCTCATTGCAGCTGTCAGTGACATCTGCTTTCTGTAAAAGAAACTTGTCAATGAACTTGCCAAAAGCATCATCAAAGTACTTCTTCTTGTTTTCTAAGGTCTCTCGAGCAATGTTTTCTGGGAATTTATGTAATGAGGGCCTCTCCTCAAGGTCTGACATCCCAAAAAAGTTCAGGGCAGCAGTTACTGCGTAAGCTTTCCCCACACTGAGGAACAACTCTTCGCTCCCTTCATAGGAGTCAAGAACTTTGGAAGGGGTAGCATTCCTTCTGTTGTATTTCTCCCTGAAGTACTTTAAGGTGCCAACTTGATTGACAGACTCTGCTTTGTGAAGAAATGAGTATGAATACTGTAGAAGGGATGCTTTGGTATGCCACATAACCGGCTTAAAGGGCGAGCAATGTTCAAAACGATCAGCTGCTGTGAGAGAACCAGACAGCAAATCTTTAGCACCTGCAAATCTCACACGAGTTAGCTGATCACCTGCAAATGCAATCTTCATATCCCTCATTGGGTCATCATGGGTGTCTTGTTTGTGTGCACTGGTCTGTCCAGGTGCTGCAGGTCCTTCAGGAATTGGCGGATCATCTAGCAACCCTGCTTGAACATAGATTTCAGCAATCCACTTTTCATAAGTTCTTAAAATGTTAACACAATCATCATACTTTGATTCATTTGCATTGATGATTGGCAGGCTTACTATGGTGGACTTCTCTGACATTTGTTGGCTGTACTCATGAGAGATGTGGTCAGGGATAACAGCTTTCAAGAACTTAAATTTGGGAAAGAACTCAAGAACAATTCGCCCAACAATGATCTTGGCACATTCTGCATATCTTTTCCATTCTGGTACATTTAAAGAAAAATTATGTCGTGGGAAATCTTTAATGTTCCCTTTGGGGCTGTCATTGGGCAAGTGATTGAAGTTGATTCTGTTTTCAATCAGGTTACTGGCAAACAAGTGCAGATCATCATTCTGGATTTCCTTTCTCATGTGTCCCTTCAAAATTTTCAGATCCTAGTTGTCACCAGTGCCTCGGAACACACTTCCTTTCTTTACTTGCTGCACTACTACATCTGGAAAATGGCCTCCCAAGAGCTTTAGCAGGGTATCCCTTCTCCCAGTCGACAGGCACACACCAAGTTTATTCAGTCGTTCTTGAAGCTAATACAAGGGGAGCAAAAACAAGTGTCAAATTCACCATGCATGCGATTGCAAAGATCACTGACTTATTGTTATATGGACATGAGTCTTCTACTGGAAAATACAACACACATAAAATTCATATGAAACTAAATCCAGGACCCAAGTGGCATATTGTCCATATCCTCTCTAGTGAGGAAATTATTTATGACTTTCATGGTTACTATTGCAAAAAGACAACTGATTATATGGTGTGTCAAACACAACTTTTTTTACTACAATCGTTCGTAAAATATTGCTTTACCACCCAAAAATGAGACTCATACCTTCACGCCTCTCTGTAAATATGCTATAGATTATGATTTTCAATGGATTCTTCAAATAGAATCTCAGCCACAGCCTTCCTAAGTATTGACTAACTAACGACACCAAACTACCAAACAATAGCAAAAGTTCTGTCAAGCTTTTTGTGCAAAGAGGATCAACCACAGAATGTATTCAATGTATGAATTGATGACACTACCACAGTACAGTAGGAGTAAAGGAGATAATAAAGGAAAACAATGAATGTTCTATACATCATCAGCTTACATATTATATTACTAAACTTTTTGGTACATCCACCTTCAATGACAAGAACTGTATTCACACGTTTCACCAGGTTAAGTTCATGCCACCTCTCGTTCATAAGGGTCGAGTACAAAAAACTGTACTTTACTTGAAACTCAAGCTTTGTTTCTGCGACGGAGTTCTCCTTGCCAGACACTGCGTTCATGAGGTCAACAAGAAAAGGGAAGTTCGTCTTCAATTCAAGCCAAACTTTGTTAAAATCAAAGTCTTTCAGGCTATCATAATCATTTCCATATAATACGGAACCTTGCGAACGCTTGCACAGCTTTGCACACGATGTTTTCAACTCCTCAGTAACGGTTTTCTTCAACTCTTTAACAACACTTGGACAGTGATCCTTCAAGATAGCCGCCAATACAGTGACATCCTTGTGGCTGACGGCTTGTACAATCATTTTCTGCTGTCTTTCAGTCAGTAACGACTGAGCTTCAAATAATGATGTACAGTCATTGTCTCCTGTTGATTTAGGCCTTAAAACAGTTGCAGCTTGTTGAGATGGAATTGAAGGCTGCTCTACAGATCTTGATGATGTTCGCGTCGACGGCTGATTCATGGAAGTTATTGTGCAATCATGTCCGGTAGCATCTTGCAGTGTTGCGAAAGACGACTGTTCTACAGACCTCGAAGTATTTCGCGCCGGCTGATTCACAGAGGAGGTTGGGCAGTTATCTCCTGCTGATTTAGGCATTAAAATTGTCGCAGCTTGTGGAGTTGAGAAGGAAAGCTGCTTTCGTGTTGGTGTGATTGGCTTCGACGGCTCATCAACGTGTACAGAGCTTTCGGATGGCATATTCGTTGATAAACGCTTCGACGGCTGAAGCGAAGAAGGTGAAAGCTGAACGCATCGCTTGACAGCATATTCTGCGCTTTGATCCGACAGCGTATTCTCTATGGATTGAGCTCTCTGAATAAACTGTTCCATCTTGTTTACGAATGAAACACAACTTCTACACACGACCTTTGATCTCGTATCGTCCTCCGAAATTTTTATGCCACAGGTTTTATGGACTTTGGCACACAAATCTTTTGCTGAGCCAGCTTTGCTGAATATTCGTAGCATATAGCGACTCTCATGAGAATCACCACAGAGTCGGCAAGCTGGATTTCGAGGAGAAACCTTCGTCGGAGTGGACATACTTTCCGCCATTTTGATTTCGGCATAATGCATAAATTAGCTTTATTCGCCAGGTTTTGCATGAATTATTTAAAAACGATCAACCAATCAATATAAAGGATTCACTGGCCGATCCCAGGGCCTTTTCCGCCCCACCCCCAAGCCTGGGAAAAGGTCCTGGGAACGAGGTTGCGGTAAATTAAATAAATAGAAGCTTTACATTTGGTTTAATCGTTGTTACTTTTGTTCAGAAATGAAACTTGTATCTTTCTCTCGAATGGATATAAATAACAATTATCTCTACCCTTTTTGGACGCAAAGAAGTAGTTGAATTGTTTGTTTGTTTTGTTACATTGTTTTCTTTGCAAGCGAACGAGTGTTTTTACTTGGCTTGGCTGACTGTATTTCGAACTTGGTGCATCAACAGCGTTAAGAAACTTTTGACCTTATCTTATTAACACGTAATCGCAATGAGTCCTTGTAAAATTAAGGATTAAAGGCGGAAACTCAAGCTCAAGTGAAAAAAAAAAGTCGATCAAATGCGTGTGCATGTGCACGTCTCAAAATCTGAAATAAAGTTCCAAAATGCTGTCGAAAATGTCAAAAACCAGAGCGCTTTACTCGTCATTTGAAAAAACTTTTAGAGATCTTCGTCGAAAGCGGCCTGTAAACAACAATTAAGTTTCGCCGTCTATAAACACGTCGTCTTAATTTGTTTGAACTGGTAAGAATCAGCGTTTGGATGCTAAAAACAGCGAAATGGGTTGACTGGCTGGCTGGCGTCGATAAATTTTATAGTGGACGGGTCTACGAGATAAACGCTCGTGTGGTTTGGCAAGCGCTTTCTTCGTTAACTGGATGATGTTTTGCCACTGAGAATCATTCACTGAAAAAGGTTCTTTGGAAGACATGGGAAGTAACAATAAAACTATCAAAGCACTTTAGTGCTTTGTGTAAGCCAAGGAAAGATTTTGTGGGAAATTCAGCTCTGTCGCGTTCCGAGTGATTGCTGCCTCAGTGATTCCTGTTCACTGCTCTTAACGATGAGGTGCGGACGTCTTTTTTGTCTTTTCTACGGACATTTATGTCTAAATTTAAAGATATTTTTGTTACTTGTCTAATTTCTCCACCTTCTCCAAGAATCTTCGAAGAAATATTATTCGCATTGTGCTTTAATTGTTTTCTTGTAATATGTTTGTTGTTCTGTTGTTTCTGAACCGCGGTCAATTCCTGTTGACAGCTGTAAACGATCAGTTTGTACCCTTTAGCATTCTTTTCTAGGGGCATTTATGTCAAAAGAAATACCGATTTTTCTAGCTTAATCAGTACAAGCTATTTTCATTGCTAGCTGGTCTTGTTTAATTTCTCCACCTTCTCCTTCTTCGAGCAAACACTCGCATCGTACTTTGTTCACTTGTGGATTTTTCTTTATCCGCTTTTGAATTCCTTTTGCTTTCATCTGAAAGTAGTTAGGACTCACGAATGTCTGTCTATTTTTTTTTTTTGGCAAACGTTTGCTATCGAAAACCCTTCGTTTTCCCCGCTGCTGCTCAATTGTTTTGATCACAAATTAAACTGGCCCAAATAAAGCCATGCGAAGTTGCTCGGTGAGATTGTGCAGCTCCGATTCTAGGCCTGGCCTGGCTAAATATATATATAGCCTTCAGCTTTTCTTTTTTAATCGCCACATAACAGACTGGAATGGTGTTCCATCGAACATCATGCATGTACCTTCGTTAAGCAGTTTTAAGTCCTAGCTATTACATTATTTGTGTCAATTTTATATCAGATGTAGCTTGTGAGTGACAAGTATGTAATTTAATTAGGTTAGCTTTGGATTGTATTTAAATTTTACTTCTTAACTTTTAAGTGTCAATCTCAAATCAGGGGTGACTTGTAAGAGACAAGTTTCGATTTAATTTGATTAGTTTAGCTTTGGGCCACGTTTAAATTTCACCTCTTAGTTTTTAGAATGTGTAATATTAGATAATATTCTTTGTATGGGAATTTAGTTTCTCCCAATTACTTTCCAGTCATGCACTTTTTTTGTTTTGTATCAACTTAGTTGTATTCGCATGACAAAGTATTATTAAACTTAAAACTTAAAATTAAACTTAAAATAAGCTCTTTCTCATCAATGTACACATCCTTTGGACTTCCTTCTCCTGCATACAGTCTTTCAATTAATTTTATTAGTAGCTGGTCACACCAATCTTGTGGGATGTTTGAATGACATTTGGCATTAATGTTAAATGGGATTTCTGATGTTTGATGAAGTATGTGGTGCAATTTCGAATGTACATGGAGAAATGTGACTAGTCCTTGTCTTTCTTGCAAAATAGAAAATCAAGTTAATTGGCTAACACGGATTTCCAGCACTTTTGCTTTGATGAATCATTACCTTAAATCTTCATACTACATTGTTAGTGGTATCAACCAAATGCCCAATATCTTATTATCAAGTTGCTTGGTCTTGCACTTGGCTGGTCAGAAGAGCAGCTGGATTTCTTTTTGAAAACACTGTAGGTGCATTGATTGAGGAGCTTAATGTTAGCAAGCAGTTTTTTGTGATAGTAAGGTCAAGAAGTAAGTGATCAAAGAAATATCTTGTTCTTAATTCATATCATCTAAATATTTTTATTGATTTCCATGTATCTTTGTTTATTTTTTTTGAGGCATACATATATCCAGAGGATACAATTTCTGATTTCCGACTGTCTCATGGGAGGCTGTGGGTAATTGAAATTGCATACATTATGAAGTGATGATCTGAATCACTATATATATCTGAATTGTGATACTGATTCAAAGGAGCAATCACATGCAGGCTTCTCCACCAATTTCTAGTGGCTCTAAGCCATAACTAAGTAGCCTACAGTTGAACGGGGAAAACAGACCAGTCCTTAGGTATTGCTCTAAGATGTTAAGAAATGTTTTGTTTTAAAAATTTATAGATGCAGACTAGAGTTGCAGGTTCTTTTTCACACAAGGTATTAAAACCTAAGTCAATATTTTTATTTTGCTTTTTTAACATCTCCAAACTCAATTTGCAAAGGAATTTTCATTACCTTACTCAATAGAACACTTGTTTTTAGGAGGGGTAGGGGGTCCAAATCCGTAAAAGGGGTTCATATTTGCTAGCAGTTCTGGACTAAGGTGTCCAAATCTGATCCACAAGCAGATCTGGACTGGACAGTGCAAATCCTCGGGGGGTCCAAATCCA
>JAEMWC010002191.1:30000-53932 GCA_016490735.1 Pachyseris speciosa | reverse complement strand
TGTTACCACCAATAGCGTAGCTCCATTTTCTGTATATAAACCATACACAACCCACAATTCCTCGATTCGCTCCGACGAAGGGCTAACGCTCGAAACGTCAGCTAATCGAATCCCTGTACGGTGGTCAATTTACATTATCAACTCCGTTGATAAACAAATTTTAATTCTCCACAAGACTGATGATGGACAAGACAATTTGTATAAAAGGAAGGAACAAACAACAATTACGTTCTCATATTTTTTTCTGATCGTCACTGAACACTGATGATATGTGCATAAAGATGAACTTAATACAAGAGTATTTCAGTAGAATGACAGTCAAGTGTTTTGAATTTATCCATTGACCTTCCAGTGAAATTATGGTGTAATTTATTTTAGAACCCTTAATTTATTAATAGAAAAGCAACACTCAATCTTTATGGTCTGGCTTATATCTAAATTAAGCATCAACATCTTTTCCTCCAGTGTATGCTCATGTCATACTCTTTAGGCTAAAGCAAATCTTCAAGCTTGTTATATTGTAGTATTATTTAGAGAGAACAGTTTGTTTTGATTTTACAGTTTTGCATTGTACCTGCACAAACTCACCTAAGGGCTTAGATATGCAGGTACCAATAAATTTAATTTAAATGTTTGGGTACAACAGTTGTATATTTAGGGCTAGTATATCGGCTCACTTCTGAGCATTCCTCTAGATCAGAAAACTGTACAGGTCTGTAAAGCATAAGAGTATTACTTTACCATAAATAAATAATCTTTAACACAAGCTCACATCAAGCTTACATCAAATTTATCCGAAAAGGCAATTTTTCGCCGTTCGCTAATCCAAAATGTAAAATTTCCTCAATTTTCAAAATTCCGTTGAAAATCAGCTGGTGGAAAGACCTCTTTTACTGTCCCAAAGTTTTATGATAATATTCCGAGAAAACTTGCATAACTTTATAACCATAAAACTTCGCTTCACAAGAAAGTGGAGTTGCGAGTATTTTAGCGGGTACAAAACAGTAAACGAATGTAGAGTAATATGTGCATGACACCGTACATACCGGGTCTTCGATCAGTACTCGTGAGCAACACGCTAGACGCCATGTTTTTCGACCGAAAACTTCGGCCTTTTGAACGACTAAAGTAAAGCGCGAACCGTTTTTTGGCGTAAATAAACCACGTAGAGTCAAAATAAAGTAAATATGACATACACTCATGGTGTAAAAATTTTGGGGGACGATGAAAGAAGAAAGTTACAGTGAAGTTTTTTGCTGAATTAGCACTTTAAGAGGAAAAAAGCATTGACGCCAAACAAGGCAAAAACAATACAAAAATTACGCGGAAATGAAAGCATAATCAAGTAAAATTGTAATAGTGATATTCGTATGTAGCTAATCACTTTGTGTCGCAGACCTGATTAGCAATCGACCAAAGATCTCCGAGATCCATGACTTGCAAATATGCACGATAAGTTCGCTGTTCGCAAACACTGCTGAATCTCCCCGGCGGAAAATAATAATCACGGGAGCGGAACTATTTTTTAAGTCTGGAATTGCATGTCACTGAAAAGAGAACGGAAAGCCAACATTGACAATGGTAATTTGATTCTGGGGGACGGTCAAAAGTTTGAGCAAATTGCCATCGAAGTTGAAGCAAAATCAGGTCTAAGCAAAAACATTTCGTCTAAACAGAGGCGTATATCTCACGATCGTTTTAAGATACAAGATTGCCCTTCTAGGTAGGAAAAGTCTAATGTCTACACACTCACCTCTGTTGTTTGTCTTCTAGTATGAGCTTCGTGTTGTGGAGTGATCCCTTGGTAAAATCCCTTGACTTGGCGCCGTTTTCCTTCCACAGCGGAACTTTGATCAATAAAATCTCGAGATCGAATTGAACCACAAATACCTTAACGGGTCACGGTAATAGTGCTATATGTATACATGACGTTCTCGTTCATTTCTTTCTATGGAATTCACTTGTAGGCGTAGATCCTCGGGTCAAAACTTCTCACAGTGAGCTCGAGACAACAAAATGGCGGACGAAGTTGTTTCTTCCATCTCATCTGACGCATGCGCAGACAAAATGCCCATCTGTTATCTCAGATAGTATAACAAAGTACCTAAAATAATTGAGTAAGTAAAACTTCAAAGACTAGCGTGCGCTATAACAAAAGGTCATGTGTTAAGCAATATACTATAGTGTCTCTCCTATTCATTCTATTTTATTTATTCCATTCCGTATCACTCCACCTCATGCTGCACAGTCAACTGTCCAACCTAACCCCACCCCAGCCCCACCCTACGTTCGTTCCATTTTGAGCAGCACGCGTTTAAGACTTTGTAAGGCATTTAAAGAGCTCGCTTCTAAGCTTTCAGGCAGGCTGTTCAGCATTCCTTCCCTTTTTGTACCTGTTAGTCCTGAATTCAAAAAGCAAGCACTCTGTTCAGTTTGTTGAAGAACTATTTAATATTTCACGATTTTTCTTACCACAGAAGGTCACTTCTAAGCCTGGCGAATGATACTCGACTGAAAATAAGACTATAAATTTGTTTTCGAATTGTCACCGTTCAGTATGTTGAAAAGGTTGCAAAGAAGCTTTGCTTACATCGCAAAAGAATTGCAGGGGAGAATACAATATACATCAATATTTAAATTAAAGTCATTAAAAGTTGTAAATTTTAAGGTTACTGTAATCCTCGTGGTACAAACCGTATCAAAATTGAGTTTTGCGCTGTTTGGTAAGAGGAATAATTAATCATAATAATCAGTGTTGCGATTGGCAAAGAAAAATTACAAAATGGGTAAGCGAAGGCGAGAAAAGCTAAAAACCAATCGGATTTTTGGAGCAGTTAATAAATGGGTAAAGGTGTCGAAATTCGGTAATTCCACTAGTTAGGGGTCTAGCTATCTTGTGACATTTTTGGCGCGAAGCTTCACTCGGGATTTCGAATCACGGCATATTTTGTTTGCATCAACATTCGAACCGATTTCCAGACGGTAGTTTTGGTTTTGGTTATTTTCACCAAACGTATTCCTTCCGATAATTTAGAGAGCTTAAGCAACGACGACGGCGACGGCAACGAGAACTTCTGGCTTTGCACGTGCGTTTTACATGTTGGCCATTTCTTTGCCGTCCTCAGCAAAACAACAACTTGAAATGACCAAATATTAGGTTTTGTGGAGAACGTTAGCGTATGACGGTGAACTCCTCTTTCTTTTTCCCAACTTCAACGGCGCTTTTGCTAATTTAGCTCCAGGATAGTTTGCCCACATTCTACGAGTTAAAGAAGTTGGAATAATCGCGAAAGAGTTACGATAACGAGAAGGTAGATTTTAAAATGACGTTTTCATTGCCGTTGCCGTCGTCGCTGCTTAAGCTCTCTAATAACCACACAGACACTCCGTCTGAACGTGGAATTAACTTTCCCGCGATTGAATGAGGCTAGTTTGTCACTTATCCTCTTCGAAGAGTACCTCAATTGTCCTCTGTTAACGAAATTTAGCGAAAATGTACCTCAAACGTTACCGCAACGAATTGTACGAAGCTTTTACAAGTTCGAAATATCTTTCCCTTGGCGTCCAAGCGCGTGACACGCAAAGAAAATATTCTATTGGCCAACTTTACAATAGATTTTCTAAGGAACCAGTCGCAATACCGTAAGAGCCTCACACTCTTTGTTATCCTATTTTCTTCCCAATGATATTGTCCAGTTTGTTTGGATGTCCGTAGTGACACATGGGCTATTAATTCGGTTGAGCAGACATTGTCAAACATTGAGCAAACATTTTCCAACAGTAACTGTAACTTCAATGAACTTGTCGTATTTTGCGAATTTATTTTATACTGGGTGATTGATCCTGAGCAAATTTGTCTTCTACACGCACAGACTTACGACCCGCGACAATTCACCCGCGACCCGCAACTTTTTACCCGCGACACGCTACCCGCGAAAACTAGACACTCCCTCGTTTTACGAATGCTGTATTCACTTGTATTTCCTTTGAGAACTGATTAATTCATTTGTTTGTTCACGTTTCTTTTGCCTGGTTACATTTCCAAGGTCGGGTTTGATCGAACGAAATTCCTTGAAAGCCACTTTAAGTTTAGGCTTCGCTAGACTACGAGCAGTCCCGTTCGTCGAGTGTGAGGCTAAAATCAAACCCTGCGCGAGGAAAATAGCCGCGCGAAATCACTCTTCGCACGCTCCCCGTCGTGCGTCCAGATTTTGCGCGGATATTTTCCTCTCGCGGGGTTTGATTTTAGCCTTATGCTCGAGAACCCCAGCGGCGAAAGACTGCTCGCAGTCTGTTAATTCGCCATATCCAGACAGTAGTTTCCTCTTGGCATTGTTCGGCCATAATGGTTCCCGGCGTACCCAGTCGATGAAGATCGATCATCGATCGATAACAATCAATTTGTTGTTATGGATTGGTTCTATTAATCAATTAAAATCTATAGTCATTCAATGGAAGACCTCATAATTGCTATCGACTTTTACCGATTGTTACCGATTTTTATCGATTTTTGATTTTAATCAATTAACTTCTACCGATTAATATCAATTAATATCGATCATCGATTTTCATCAATTGGGCTGGCCGGAAATGATTGGCTTTAAACGGTCCACAGAACAAGCGCGACATGAAATAGATTTATTCCAATGCAGACTAGTACTAGTCATATGTGGTTTATTTATTGTGCCCCTTGTCATGTATTTGGCTGTGTCAGGGCGATTCGGTTGATGTTATGATTAAATTCGTATACAAACACTTGCAATTACAGCGGTTACCAGTAACACGCGCCCTCCAGCAATTCTTTCCCATTTTCGAAAACTACGTTTTGGTGGACGTCAATCAAATGTTTCCATGACAATATAGTCCTCGTTTCGTGTCAGTTTCACAGCCATGTTCGATCGTCGCCGGGATCAGGCATAATCGCTTAGTGACGTGACAAAGTCGTTTGCAGTTTAATTCGTTGAGATGGAGGATTATGTCGAGACAACGTGGTCTGTCCTTGAATCGCATAGCATGCAGAAGCACTTTTTGGGAGCAAAACGTTTGTGAAGAAGGCGATTCGATTGTACGTAAACACTGGAGCGGTAAGCGATCCGTCAAAGAGAAGGTCAAAGAAACGAAAAATATCAGGTAGCTGAAAACGTTGGCCTCAGAAAATGAGTCTAGTTGTGTGGAGATTGACTTTTTACCAGCTTTTTATGGATGTAGATTATTTTAGCCGCAGAAATTCTTGTCATTCGTTACGCTATAAGATAATCCAGAGCTCTATCTTGACGAGTTGGAAGCGGCGTGGTTGGAGTACGAGAGAGGTGACGCGTATGCAATGCAAACCCTCAGCAGAACTATACGACAAATGGGATTGACAGTAAAAAAAGGTACTGAAAGCCGCAAGAGATTAGCAGTCAAAGTTTTGCAGTTCATCCTGTAATAAAGGTTATATAATTTAGTTCTCATGTTGTTGTGGTTGTACACTGTTCGTAAATTTGCAGCCTGAAATCATTGCCCGTGAGCGAGACGAACGAAAAGGCACAGAGTTCAGACGATTTACTTCTCAGTTTCAACCAGAACAGTTTCTGTTTATGGACGAGTCAAGTAAAGATGAAAGAGCAACTTAGGCACTCTGCGAATGGATACTAAAATAGTGGTTTCGCAAACTCCGCGCGCTCTGCGTTCGATTAAAAGAAACCCCGTTATTGTCATGGACACATTTGTTTGGCGTCCACCAAAACCTAGTTTTCGAAAAAGGAAAAAGCCGTTGGAGGGCGCGTGTGACTGGTAACCGCTGTAACGTTATTATACAACAGTTCATCGGTCATTATAAACACTCTCTATGCTTAGGTTACCCGGCGGTGTTTGCATAAATTTAATCAGTACTGGGATTGAGTTTGAGGCTGAAGTCCTTTGCATATTTCCTTCGAAAAACTCACCAAGATTGATTCCATTAATTAAAATTTCAGAGTTTTATTCGGTGACGTTAGCTTTATTTAGACAGAAAACCTAAGAGAATTTTACCTGAAACCAGTGCAACTGAGAACAAAAGAGTCAATAGGTGTCAGTTCCCGGAAACTAAATAAAGATTTCTTAAATTTATATTTTCCTTCTCTATGTTACCCGGTATTTATTTGTATGTTTGGTAATTTGATTAATGAATTTCTTTACGTGTTATTAATAAGTTTTAATTAATGAGATTTATTCATCGGTCAGTGACTGCTTTCTAGAAAGTTCGAATCATACATAATGGTGACACAAAAATTGTCACGCATTTGCGGAAAGAAGCTAAATCAGCTTTTCTCGCTGAATTCGTCGATCAAAATGCCGATCATCGAGGAAAGTTATTTCGGGCTATGAAAAACCTTTTAGTGGAAAAGAACACACTATGTTTCTCAGACTATGCGGATAAATCAGCGCTTGCAAATGACTTAGGGAAGTACTTTGCGCAAAAAGTTACTCGACTACGAGATCAGTGTGCTGTCCCGGACGATAGTGATACCAATAGTGATTCACCAACTCCATTATTTAGTGAGACATTTGCGCCTCTGACCGAAGATGACGTGTGCATGCTTATTGCGAACTCTAAATCTACATCTTTCTGCCTCGATCCTATCCCCACACATCTACTAAAGTCCTGTATTGAACCTCTTATTCCAGTGATTACAAAGATAATTAACATTTCGTTGGATTCAACAAGTTTTCTTGTAAGCTGGAAAGAGGCTGTGGTTATACCTCTGCTAAAGACATTGGGTCTAGATTCAGTGTTTAAGAACTTGCGTCCCGTGAGCAATTTGGCCAACATCTCTAAGCTTACAGAGCGTGCTATATTTAATCAGACATACGACCACGTCGTCCGGTCAGGTCTTTATCCGCTGTTGCAATCTGCATATCGTCGACACCACAGTACGGAGGCAGCGTTAGTCAAAGTCACTGATGATATTCTTTTAAGTATGAACTCGCAGCGCGTTACGCTACTTGTACTTTTAGATTTAATTGCTGCATTCGACACAGTGGATCATGGAATTTAACTTAGACGCTTGAAGACAAGCTTCCGTATACGCGGAAAGGCTTTAGAGAGGTTTTCATCATATTTGTTAGGGCGTAAGCAACGTATTTTGTTTGATGGGGTTAAATCAGATAGCTTCGATTTGCGCTTCGGTGTTCATCAGGGAAGCTGTCTAGGGCCGCTTCTTTTTGTCGTCTATGCCTCAAAGCTCTTCGAGATAATACAAGCACACCTACCTGACGCTCATTGCTTCGCTGATGACACTGAACTCTACCTGTCTTTTAAGTCCAACTGTTCGACGGATCAGGCAGAGGCGGTGTGCGCCATGGAAAGATGCATTAGTGACTTAAGAAAATGGATATACCAGGGCAAACTAAAAATTAATGATGACAAGACTGAATTTCTTATTATCGGATCTAGACAGCAACTGTTGAAAATTAATCCTTGTACAGTCCGTGTTTGCACAACAGACATTAAGCCCGTGTCTGAGGTGCGCAATCTTGGCTCCTGGTTTGACTCTAACCTCTCCATGTCTACCCATATTTCCAAGTCTTGTAGCACGGCATTTTTCTGGCTCCACAATATTAAGCAAATAAGAAAATTTCTAGCAAGAGATAAATTAGAGATGGTTCTGCATGCTTTCCTCACGAGCAGAATAGACTATTGTAATGGACTTCTTTATGGACTTCCAGATTGTGAAATAACAAATCTGCAGAGAGTACAGAACGCAGCAGCTAGGTTACTAACTTCGAGCTGCAAATATGACCATATTACGCCTGTTTTAAAAGAATTACACTGGTTGCCAGTTAGATATAGAATAAATTTTAAAATTTTACTTTTAACTTTTAAAGCACGAAGTGATATGGCACCAGCTTATATTAGCAATTTAATTAATGTAAGAAAGCACGCACGCTATTCACTGCGCTCTTATTCAGGCACTATTTTTATTACATCCTGCAGGGAAAATGAGAAAATGTTTTGGCGACAGATCTTTTAGTGTAGCTGCGCCTACACTGTGGAACGCGCTCTCAGCAAGCCAGCGCAATGTTGACTCTATTTTAACTTTTAAATCTTGTCTTAAAACATATCTTTTTAACTTAGCTTTTAGCTTTTAGTGCTTAAATTATTTTATTATTGTTAAATTAGTTTATGTACATACTTAATATATTTTAATAAATTATTGTTATTATTATAATTATTATTATTATATAATTATTACCTTTTGATTTCCAAGGTCAAAAAAGGGAATAGTCTCCATCGCAGTCGTTTTTCTTTTCTTTTTTTTTTTTGGAGACTAAAAAGGGAACGGTTTCTCGAGATGTAATTTTAAGTTTACATAACTATGAGTCATTTCTCATCTTATTCTTATTGTGAGCATAAACATGTTCTTGTCTACAGGTACGACTACTTGAGCATTAGGAATGAGAATAACAAGCCGTTTGGTAAATATTGTGGTGTCCGCTCTGGACAAACTGTTATTGTCACTGGACATTATGTAAACATATCCTTTCATTCAGATCACACTGTGAACAGGACGGGATACAATTTATCTTTCTCTGCTATTGCTGATATTGCTGTTTCTGGTAAGTGCAGTGAGCATGAAATTATATTCTATGACAGCCTATCTAAAAATATTACTTTTGCTCATGTAGTAAATAAATCCCTTCCAGCTGCTAGTGTATTTAGAGGGTACTAAACGCTGAACAAAGACCAAAATGTTTTCTTTGATAAAATGCCGAAATTCCGAAAGCCGGCAACAGCTCATAAAAATTTCCCTCCGTTTCAATAACTATGACATATATTTCCTCCGATCCCACTTAAAAAATATCCGCTTCTTGTATAATTGCCATTCCGTCGTTGAACATTCTATGATATTCTAAACTTGACAATGCTGCCAAGAGGGCAGAAATTCGTCATTTCAACCGTACTTGTCACTTTCAAATGTTTACTTAAGTCCGGGGTATAAATGTCTTTTTTCACTCGAGGGGCGCATATCATTTGGCCGAGAATATCAGAGATTTCAGAGAGCAACTGTAGAATACTGGGCCGCTTTAGTTCACCTCAATTTCATGTGTCGGTTGATCTCGAATTGAAGTAAAAGGCAAATCACAACTGACTTGATTGTGTTGAGTGTATGGCAATAGGTGGCCCTGTATTCAGTGTATAGTCTTGCCAATTCTAGGTCAATAATCGAGTGGAACTGGATTTGGTTGGGAGGAAGAATTTCAGGAATTAGTATAAGTCGCGATGACAAAGTTGTCCTGACTTTCCGGAAAATTAGAAGTGGCGTTATCTTCGTCCCTTTTTGTACCACGTTATAGTTTTTCCAACATACGTTGATAGTGTTATTTCTATCTTAAAAAGAAACTTTTGAAATAAACGCTACTGTCCCCATTTCCAATACGGTTAAGCGCAAGATGCAGCACTTAAACATTTCCAACATTATTTTCAAACCGAAGCATTTGGCCGAACGGATGAATCTACGACGCGGCCGCGCCTCATCGTATAAATACTGGAATTAGAGCAAAGTTTGGCCCACAGACGACAGAAGTAAAAATTGTTCGAAGTAAGCGAGGGACTTTTGAATGTTTCTTTAAAGAAACACTTCAGCCGTTCATTGAACAAAGGTCGTGAATTTAGATCCATTAAGAAGAATATCCTGCAGCAACTAATTTACAGCTACATCGGATATTTAGATTTTTTGTGCTGTGGCCAAAATTGAGCAGCAATGATTATTATAAATTAATCGTGTCACTTAAATTGACTCTTTATTAGTCAAACAGAATTGCCAAGCTTATAATCGCTGGATCAATTCCAGCTCACACCATGCACGCGATGGACTACTTACAATGGCCAAACGAACAGCCAAATCACACATTATTGACACCCTGGAACGAAATATTAAAGTAGAGCCATATAGTGTAATTATGTGGCTGTCTGATTGATAAGTTCCAGTTTTTACTTTGACGGAGAGTTTCAATTAACGCACGAGCTAATCATAGAGAAAAGCTTGCGTTGAGAAAATTTTGAGCCTTGAGGTCTTACAATGGAGTTTTATCGCAAGCTCCACTTTGGTGTTGTTATTCTCCAGGTTCAATTTAATTTGGCTTCAATTGAGTACAGTTTGCAGTTTCATCGTGTCCAACATTTAACATTTTTTGTTCAAAAGAACCCAAAAAAATAAAATAAGTTGACTTCCTGTTTTGAATTTGGGTAATTAAGGTTTGACATCAGACCTATTTGTCACATTTCACGGCTTTCCTTTTGGTTCACTTTATCACAATGACCCTGATAAATTTACAAAACATTTTAGCAACCGAAAACCTGCATTTCAAATATCATCTTTCTCAGCTTTTTTATTATTATCCACAGGTATATTTTGCACTTAATTTAATGCGCGAGGTTAATAGCTTACTCTACGTTGTTAGTGCCGTTGATTCAGAAACCGCTCAGTAATGGTCATCTGACCAAAATCAGCTGATACATGAACAAGTGGCTCTTTAAGGCTCCCAAAGTCGGATTCAGAAAGACAAAGTCTTGTATATACCTTCTTTAGAATATTGCTTCTCGCTTGTTTAAGGGAAGTTGTTTTTCAATCTCTTTCTTTCATCTTTTCAGTTGTATATTGTGCTAAGGTGTTTACGTCGCCTGTGTGAGCACTCAGTGTACTTTGTTCATCATCGATCAGTCGGCTATCTTGAATTAGCGCGCGTTTTATGGAAAGTACACTGGTGATATTTAAGAATTATTCACCGAAGTGGAGGTGAATAGTGGTGGATATTTACCGAGCCGCGAAGCGGTGAGGTAAATATCCACCACTTTCACCGACACTGAGGTGGATAATTGTTTTAGTATATACCACACAAGCTGAATAATAGCGGACCAAAACATTACCTTATGTGTGACAATATACCGACAAGCGGTCGGAAATTTTAAAATCTCGCGCGTCGGCTGCTCGGTGGTGAATAGTTCTTGCTAATCACCTCCGAGTTAACGAATCAGAGCGCGCGAAAAGTACTATTCACTTGTGTGGTATATACTAAAATAAATTATTGCATAATACTGATGTGCGGTTTTAAAAAATTTGAAGCACGATAGTGAGTAGTGCTTTACAAGCTCTATTTAACTAACAAGGTGGCATTTATCATTTTACAAATATGATGGTTTCCAGAGGAATTAGCCGCTAAATGTATCCTCGGAAATTGTTTGGGTAAATATCAGGGGCACCCAACGACAAGTTTCGGTAGATATCTGTTCGGTGGATAATAATCCGCCTTGGCTTTCGGCGTCCATCAAAGACTGCACTCGGATTTTCGTAGCTAAAACGTGGCCTAAAAGATTCGCAATTGGGAAATCATGACCCCCGAGGCCTTCAGAAAGGGCGTTATTGTTGTTTTTGGCAGTCAAAAACGTCAGCTAGCATTTTCGGAAAGAAATTTTTTCTCTGGAAAGTTCGTTAAAAGTTCATTTCGGCTTGCATTTTCAGCTAAGGAATCCGAACAGATGAACTTCTTCTAGCTTATGAAAACATCACTTTAAACAGACTTCAAACACCATAGACTCTTTTGACCATTTAGCGGAAATCATCAAACAAGAATTTTACTGTTTTGGTTACCGTGGAAACGGTTACCAAGGAAACAAGATATTTTCCCTTGTACAGACCCATAGCGATATTCGCCGAATATTTTGTATGTTTTCTTGAGGAAATAGAATATTAACAGTTATTAAGAGAGTTTACATCAGTCGTTAATTACATCAGGTGTAATCTGATTAGCTATAGGCTGTAATGAGCTCCCTTATGTTCTGATAAACCTTCATCTACGACAGTCCGACTTTTATGCACCCATCGCAGAAAACCATTCATGCTACTAAGGAGTTTCGTACGATTCAAGCATCATTTTCACTAGAAGATAAAGACATTCTGTTACCACTAAAATTAAACCAGATTACCAGTAAACTTTCCAATAAGTTCTACAACTATGGCTCACACAAGTGATACACAACAACTGATTCAGCAAAACTAAGGAAATATTTTTCGTTGAAGACTTCGTTTCCAAATTGCGGCCTGGTAGCGCATGCTTGCGAAGTGAATCGTCACAGGGAGGTAGCTGTTTGGAATCAACATCCTCTTTCTTCAAGTAGAACAACCGGTATCGCAACTCGTTGACTTCATTTGTTCCCGCATTCTTGCAGTACATAGCACAGGTGAACCTCTAGAGGTCACGACAAACCTCGTTAGACAGCTGCCATTCCCTTCCAAGTCCCTGGAATACTTCCTAGAACCCTTGATCTTGTGCCATGATCCGAAACACTAGTACCTTCCTCCGCCGCTGAAACGCCCCTATCACAGCCAGTAAACGCATCAAAAACCCGGCAATGATCTGCATGTACTTGTTCCAATTCGCTCGACTAGCCTTGAAACACCTAAGTACTTTACACTTGTCTGGGAACTGCATTTGATGAACATGGAAGATGGAATAAAACTCTTGAAGGCCAAGCACAGTGCCAAGACATCTATATCTCCGGGCACGATTATTACCGCAACAAACTTTGATCTCGTGGCATGAGCTGCAAGCAACAGTACTGAACCCGGTGTCCGCTTCTTCTTGAGATGAGTCGAGATCAGTCAGACGTTCAACCACCCCGGATGACAACTGGTAGGCTTCTCTGCCACAGGTGACCACGAGTGTCCTCCCTGACAAAGACTATCAATGCTTGATTGTTCCGTGAACGGCAAAGGAGTTTTCGCCATTGTTAGACCTGGTGGGTCGTCTCGGTAATCGTCGAATACGACATGAATTTTGTCGCTCGAAGTGCCTTCGTTTAACGCCATGTTAAGTAGAGACTCGGCAATTTCAGGAAATGTTTTCTGGTCACACTTTAGACGCTGAACTAAAGCCATGCCATCTATCAAGTATGCTGAGGGTTGGGGAAAAACATCTGCTGCTTGTACATTCTTGTGGAGTTCCTTTGCCAAGGAGGCTTTATTCGTCTTGCGCAACGTGTCATCTGGCTTAGCCAGTGTCCATGGGAGTGGTCCGAGAGGATGGGCGAGGACTTCACTCATCTGCAAGCTTCTGCTCTCTGCAATCACAACCATTTGTGCAAACAATCTTCTCTCGGCTTTAAGAACATTTCTTTATCGTTAGAAGCCTTAACCTTTATCTCCTTCTTGAGGTCAGTAAAAGTCTTGAGCTTGGCTTTCTTCAAGGTGCGTGGAATTTTACATTCGGCGGTTCATATTTGAGACGCTGTTCTCTGAAAGCTTTGTAAGCTTCTTCGCCAACATCTTTAGCTCGTAGCTCGTAACTTCGGTTAATGATGTATCGCTAGTGCTAGATGAAGTAGCATTACTCTTCTCTGTAACTTGCTTGGCTAAATCCAGTCTTGAAATATTTCTTGGAATCGCAAAAGTTCGACTGTTTCCATACAGATCTTCAAAATCAATAGCTTCCCTAGATTCTTTCTCAAGACTTCTTCTGAAATTGTTCTTGTGGACTCTGGTATTTCTAGTTCTTCTTGAGAATTAACGAAAGAGGTAAACATGGCATATAACTCACTCAATCTCACAATCCTAGGATTTTCTAGCAAATCGGTTCTATTGTAGTTGACCAATTTCTTATACCCCTGCAATTCGGCACGGGAATATTCGTTATACTTGTTGCCTTCTTTCTTATCGCCACTGACAGGGATATTTCGAGTGTAATTGCGATAGCATGACTTATGGTAGCACGCTTCAGCAGCTACAAGTTCTCTAGAGACGACAGCCAAGATTCTGTGATCATTTTTTACTTACAGCAGCCTTCCTGATCGTTTCATCGGCGCACATATCCACGCACTGAATCAGTTTCTCCCTTGTGCGAGAGTTCCTGGTGTATTTATCCTTTTTGCAAAAGATACAAACCCGCTGATAAATTCCACTAGGATTGGCCGTGGGTTGTCGGACGGAAGATCTGTGACTGTCGGTGGAGTTTAAATTTGCTCTCTCTTTCGCATCCAATTGAGATAACTTGTCGAGGTTTCTCTTCAGCGTAAATATGCTACGGCATTGCCTTATGGTAAGTAACTTTAGGTAGTTCTCGTTCTTCTAGAGTTTTTGCGATCTCAAGAATTGGCTCGTGGTTACGAATTGTTGCAGCATTTGAAAGTGTTTTCCAGGACTCGAGGTCCTTTAAGGTTGCCAATTCTCCCGTGTCGTTGCAACAGTGAATTATACTTTCTTCCTCTCTCCGTTGTCGTTTATCCAGTTCTCTATTATCTACGACTTTTCGTTTGGTTCCTTTGAACAAAAGTAGAAATATATAGTACGAAGAAATCGTCCGCGATAAAAAAAAATACTGCAGAAAGTATTTCTCAACTACATTAGGGGGTTATAAAATAAAAAGATTGCTTTGGCTACCTTACAGTTCTCGACGTTTCATAATCGCTGGCTATTGGCGAACTCGAATGGCTAACTTTTTCATTATTTCCGCTTGAAATTGCCAAAACGACTTAAGAAAAAAGAAAAATTCGAGCATGGTATCCTTCATCAGTTAGCCTACACTGGGTGCTGTAGGCTCCATTATTCAAAGTCCAGAGGGATAGTTTGAAACTGCTCTGAGCGAGAGTGAGTTTATTTATTTATCGAAACTCCATTCGATTCTCGAATGACTGTAAGTTTTGGAAATATTTTTACTCTTTATTAACAAAATTAAAAGCATTCTTAAGGTATTAATAGTTATTTATCAATGTGCAATAATAATTGTTCCTTCAAGTGTCCATTTCTTTGTTAAAAAAGATAATAAAATAGCGACAAACAAACAGTCACCTGCCTTAGTTGCAGTCGCCATGCAGTTACGAGTACAGGCTCATAATGGATTATTTCTTATGTTGTCGGTTTTAAAAAAATATCCAAATCTAACACAATAAAACTATGAAAAGCGCTTCTTTCTTTTATTTTGGTGAAATAAATAAAGTTTTTACTTAGAACGATAAATTCTATAGCACTTTTAAAATTCAGCCTCGTTTTCATACAAAAGCGGGCTTTAGCGATATCTCAATGCTTCAAATATACAAAAAAGCTACCGATTTCAGATTGATATAATGACTTTTTGGAATCACCTTCGGACAAGCTTCAAATCCGTACCACTCTCGGCTGGTCCCTCGTATTGGTGCATTATTTGAGTAGCTCTGGCCCATGGACTAGTAGGGATTTCACGAGTCGAAGTATATGAAAGGGTAGGGAAATCTATCATTTCGGTATTTAAAGGGCCTTTCATTAAAATATTTCAAACACACATACCTTATGACTGTACTGTTTTAATTTATTGAACACTACATGAAAATGACAAGAAGACTTACTGTTTTAGGTATAGGGAAGGGGTACCTTTTCTGTCAAAAATGGTCTATAAAAGGGAAAGGGGTCGGCCCTCGGGGCGGAGCCTCCCCGTATTAAATTTTTTTTATAGCCCCACCCCCCCCCCCCCCCATGCAAACGCTAGATTTTCCACCCACATTCCACAATTTTATTTTGTAACGAACGTTCATTCAACTAAAGTGTGTTTGTTAGCAATTTTTCTAAACTTTCTGCTGTATTTTACAATTCAATTTATCCTGCAGTTTGCTTTGATGCTATAGTTTCACATTCTTGCCGAAATGTTGCATTATCTACTGTGTTGTTGGGTGTTAGGTACCGAGTTTGAACCGATCTAAATACATCCTACATAAAAACTTATCAAATGCTTGTCTTCAAAACGAGCGTAAAAAAGAGCATAATCGGTCATTTAACTTGCTTCTGACTTTTTATTCCGGGTGTTTAATTTCACAAATTCTCCACCTTTGTTTTTGCTTCCTTCATCGCAATGGTGTCAATAGTTGTAGCTTTGTTTTCATTAGCGAAATTAATATACTGTCAGGTATTTTCGTTTTTACACTCGCATCTTTGGTGTACATAACGACAATTATTTAATAGCACTTTTGGAAATCATAGGTAACATCCCTCGTATCTTTTACTCAATTATCTGTGTCGTGTTAATTGTTTTTAGAAAATATGGGGCTACTGGAACATTTCACTACTTTTATTGCCAGATGAGTACATGTTCAAATAAATAATGATGATGATGATGATGATGAAACGTCTTTCTTAAATGTTCTTCACGGGTTCTCCGCTTCTTATGCAACTGCCATTCAGTCGTTGAACTAAACCTAACAATACCGCCAGGAGGATGCAAATTCGTCATTTCAACTGTATTTGTCACCCACAAATGTTTAGCTACTTTTTCTAGAAATATAACAGGTCAGAGGACTAACCCCACCCCCACCACCCCCCCCCCCCTCAAAAAAATAAATAAAAAAAAAAAAAAGAAATTCAGCGCATAGAAAGTTGCCATTGAAGTACAATAGACGGTATCATATACAACATCGAATAAAAATGCTTTTACTATGCAGGTTAATTATTTCCAGCATCTCTAGTTTGAAATGACAGACCATCGTTTTCAATCAATAATTTAATAGGACAAAGGCCATTTTTCGGTCCTGAGTTCAACACTTGGCTGTTGATAACTTAAAAACTAAAACTCGAAAACAATCTTTCCAAGCGTAGAAAGTTAGATAGCGTGGATTTATATTGGAGACGCTAATTTATTAAACTGTGACAATAAAATCCATCACCAATCGCTGATCTAAGAATTGTTCATATTTTGATGACGTGATCAAAATTTTAAGTTAACCCCCAAAAAAAGAAAAGACAAGATTTTCATTTAGGGAAAGTTTGATATTTTTTGCCGCAAACCTTACACTGCTTTAACTAGAGTGATTGTATAGTAGGCGTTGGGCCTTGTGCATGTTACAACCTAAGAAAACAACGCAACAAGCAGTTTTAGATTGTGAGACCATTTTCCCACATCCATCAAGAAAGAATGATCCCCGGTGGCTTAACCTGAAGCACTATAAAATTAGAATACTTAAATTATTTTACAAGGTAAACTTATTTTCATTACCTTAATTTCTACCCTGCAGGCTGTGGTAGAGTTTCCAACAACATCCTGTTAAGTCCTGGATATCCTAACACCTATCCTTGCGACATGGACTGTGCTTATTCGGTTGATATTCCACACGGCATGGCGATGAAGATAACCTTTAACTATTTTGACTTGGAGGAACAAAGTAACTGCGGGTAAGCAAAAAAAAATTCTTTCACAGTATTATATTACAGAACCTAAACTTCGTGATAATTTAACGTAACTGAATTGTCTGTGGAAAGTAATTTCACTGTTGTCAGGGATTTGTCGCATCAAGTTTTGTAACGGTCTCAGCATAAAGTCCCAGTTGTTTAAAATTATTTCTACCTAATAACAAACCCAATCGTGTCTCTGTTGTCGGCTTTCTCGTTTCACGAATGCTGTATTCACTTGTATTTCCTTTGAGAGCTGATTGATTCATTTGTTTGGTCACGTTTGTGTTACGTGGTCACATTTTCAAGGTCGGGTTTGATCGAACGAAATTCCTTGAAAGCCGCTTTAAGTATAGGCTCAGCATACCCAGTGAAAATGTGGAACTTTTGATTGGCTAGACTACGAGCAGTCCCGTTCGTCGAGTGTGAGGCTAAAATCAAACCCTACGCGAGGAAAATAGCCGCGCGTAATCACTCTTCGCACGCTCCTCCTCGCGCGTCCAGATTTTGCGCGGCTATTTTCCTCGCGAAGGGTTTGATTTTAGCCTAACGCTTGACGAACTCAGCGGCGAAACAGAGACAGAGAAGTCTGTTAATTCGCCATATCCAGACAGTAGTTCCCTCTTGTTATTGTTCGGCCAATAACCGACGTACTCAATCGATGAAAATCGATCATCGATTACCAATCGATATAATAGATAATAATCAATCTGTTGATATGGATAGGTTCTATTAATCAATTAAAATCGATAGTCACTCAAAATGGAAGACCTCATAATTGCTATCGATTTTTACCGATTGTTACCGATTTTCATCGATTTTCGATTTTAATCAATTAATTTCTACCGATTAATATCAATTAATATCGATTATCGATTTTCATCAATTGGGTTGGCCGGAAATAGTTGGCTTTAATTAAACAGTCCACAGAACAAGCGCGACATGAAATAGATTTATTCCAATGCAGACTAGTCATATATGGGTGCCCCTGGTCATGTATTTGGTTGTGTCAGGGCGATTCGGTTATACAAACACCTGTAATTAACGCTATTATAAAACGGTTCATCGGTCGTTATAAACACTCCCTATGCTTAGGTTACCCGGCGGTGTTTGCATAAATTTAATCAGTACTTGGATTGAGTTTGAGGCTGAAGTCCTTTACATATTTCTCTCGGAAAACTCACCAAGATTGATTCCATTAATTAAAATTTCAGAGCTTTATTCGGTGACTTCCTCTTGACGTCAGCTTTAGACAGAAAACCTAAGAGAAAAGTACCTGAAACTAGTGCAACTGAGAAGAGTCAATAGGTGTCATTGCCCGGGAACTGGATAAAGATTTCCAAAATTTATATTTTCGTTCTCTGTGTTACCCGGTATTTATTTGTATGTTTGGTAATTCGAGTAGTAAATTTCTTTACGCATTATTAATAAGTTTTAATTAATGTGATTTATTCATAGGTCAGTGAATGCTTTCCTGAAAGTTCGAATCATACATAATGGTGACACCTTTTGTTTTTCAAGGTCAAAAAGTTAATGGGTTCTCGAGATGTAATTTTAACTTTACATAACTATGAATCATTTCTCATCTTATTCTTATCATGAGCATAAACATGTTCTTGTCTACAGGTACGACTACTTGAGCATTAGGAATGAGAATAACAAGCCGTTTGGTAAATATTGTGGTGTCCGCTCTGGACAAACTGTTATTGTCACTGGACATTATGTGAATATATCCTTTCATTCAGATGACAGCTGGAGCAGGACGGGATACATTTTATCTTTCTCTGCTATTGCTGATTTTCCTGTTTCTGGTAAGTACAGTGAATATGAAATTATATTCTATGATAGGCCATCTAAAATATTACCTTCACTCATGTATAGCAAATAAATCCCTCAGCTGTTGGGATATTGGAGGGTACTAAACGCTGAACAAAGACCAAAATGTTTTCTTTGATAAAATGCCGAAATTCCGAAAGCCGATAACAGCTCATAAAAATTTCCCTCCGTTCCAATAACTATCACATATTTTTCCTCCCAATTAAAAAATCCGCTTCTTGTATAACTGCCATTTAATCGTTGAAATTTTATGATAATCTAAACTTCACAATGCTGCAAAGATAGCGGAAATTCGTCATTTCAACTACTTGTCACCCACATATGTTTACTTAAGACATCTCTCGTTGTCGCGTTTTGCGCAAAGAAAAACGAAATTGATGAAATCCATAAAGTCCGGGATAGAAATGTATTTTTTTCACTCGAGGGGCGCACATCATTCGGCCGAGAATATCGCAGATTTCGGAGAGCAACTGTAGAGTACTGGGCCGCTTTAGTCCTCCTCAATTACATGTGTCGGTTGTTCTTGAAGTAAGAGGCGTATCACAGTTGACTTTATTGTTGTTCAATGTATGGCAATAAGTGGCCCTGTATTCAGTGTATAGTCTTGCCAACTCTGGGTCAAACTCGAGTTAACTGGATTTGGTTGGGAAGAATTTCAGGAATTAGTGTACGTCGTGATGACAAAGTTGTCCTGACTTTCCGGGAAATTAGACGTAGCGTTGTATCCGTCCATTTCTGTACCACGTTATAGTTTCTCCAACATACGTTGATAGTGTTACTTCTATTTTAAAAACAAACTTTTGAATTAAACGCTTTTGCCCCCATTTCCAGTACGATTAAGCACAAGATGCAGTACCTAAACATTTCCAACATTATTTTCAAACGTGAACGTTTGGCCGAACGGATGATTCTACGACGCAACCGCGCCTCAGCATATAAATACTGAAATTAAAGCAAAGTTTGGCCCACAGACCACAGAAGAAAAAATTGTTCGAAGAAAACGAGGGAGTTTTGAATGTCTATTTAAAAGAAAAAGTTCAGCCGTTCATTGAACAAAGGTCGTGAATTTAGATCCAGCAAGAAGAAGATCCTGCGGCAACTTATTCACAGCTCCATCGGATATTTAGACTTTTTGTGCCATTTCCATTAATTCAGCAGTAATGATTCCTGTAAATTAATACTGGGCGTCCCACTTAAATTCACTCTTTATTAGTCAAACAGAATTGCCAAGTTTATAATCGCTGAATCGATTCCAGTTCACATCATGCGGGCGATGGACTACTTACAATGGCCAAACGAACGGCCAAACCACACATCATTCATACCCGGGAACGAAACATTAAAGTCGAACCATATAATTAGGTGACTATCTGGTTAGTAAATTCCAGTTTGACTTTGACGAAGAGTTTCTCAAAAGGTGGTCGATGGCATCTACACAGATAAAATTAGTAAATTAACGCAAGAGAAATTTGACAGCTAGGGTGGATTGACTTCTGTATTCTAATTATAGAGAAAAGCTTGCCTTGTGAAAATGTTTTAGCCTTATTGGTTGGCGTTTACCATGTTACAATGGAGTTTTATCGCAAGCTCTACTTTGGTGTTGTTATTCCCGAGGTTGAATTTAATCTGGCTTCAACTGAGTACAGTTTACAGTTTCAATGTGTCCAACTTCTAACATTAACTACGTTGACTTCCTGTTTTGAATTTGGGTAATTAAGGTGTGACATCAGACCTATTTGTCACATTTTACGGCTTTCGTTTTGGCTCACTTTATCACAATGACCCTAATAAATGTACAAAACATTTCAGTAACCGAAAACCTGCATTTCAAATATTATCTTTCTCAGTTTCTTTTTTATCCACAAGTATATTTTGGACGTAATTTAATGCGTGAGGTTAATTGCTCACTCTACGTTGTGTCCTGTTGATTCACAAATCACTCATTAATCACCATCTGACCAAAATCAGCTAATACGTGAACAAGTGGCTTTTTAAAGCTCCCAAAATCTGAGTCAGAAAGAAAAAGTCTTGTATCAGTACCTTCTTTGGAATATTGCTACTCGCTTGTTTAAGGGAAGTTGCATATTGTGCTAAGGTGTTTACGCAGCCTGTGTGAACACTCAGTATACTTTCCTCATCATCGATCAGTCGGCTATCTCATTATTTTGAAGTAGCGCGGGTTTTATGGAAAGTGCTTTTATTTGGCATTTTATAAAATATAATAAATTATTGCACAATATGATATCAGGTGTGAAAGAATTTGAGGTACAGAAGTGAGTAGTGTTTCAAAACCTCTATTTTACTAATAATGTGGCATTTATCATTTTACAAATACGATGTTCTTTTTTTAAGAACTTAAATTTATCGGGCTAAATTTCTCCTCAGAAATTGTTTTAGGAAAATATGTTATACGCGGCAGGAAAATGGTTGTTAGTTTCAAACTAGGAATGAAAAACAACAACAACGATGATAATATTCATAGGAAATTAAACTCTCAGACAAACTTCATGTTGTGAAAGGATCAGTAAAATTTAATCGGGTTCCTCAAATCTCTAAATATTTAATCATGTCATCCTTTATCCATTATTTACTCTACCCGATTTAAACAGCTGTTGAACCCATTGTTTTTCAAAATATTTCTTTCGACTAAAATGAAATTTTACTATATAGACTATTCTAAGTATTCGCTGACAAATGAGAGAACTCCACATCAGCGACGGATTTGTCTTGTAAAGACTAATTCAAAATTCACCTCACTTTAGTATCGATAGATCCATTTGCGACTGGGTTTCCAGTAGACGTTTTCTACTTTAAATTTTCTAAGCAAAAACACTGGAAGTTTTTTCTGCAGTGCCTGACATTACGGTGGAGCTGTTTCATAGCATTTTTGTCGAGTTGCATTTTCTACTGCGTTTCCTAGTTGAGTGTTATGTGCCGAGTTTGATCTGATCAAGATATATCCTCCATAAGGCGTCATAAGCCGCTCGTCTTCATAAATCTTCATAAATCAGCATATTTATTTCATAAATTCCCTACTTTTGCTTTTGCTTTTGCTTCCCTTCATCGCAATAGTTGTAGCTTCATATACTCTCAGGTATTTTCTTTTTACACCCCCAAGTTTTTTACGTAGTTGAGATAACGAACGATAACGTTAGAGAACTTTGGACATCACACGCAACATCTCTCGTATCTATGTATAAAGTCTTCGGTTTTTACTGAATTATCTGTCTCGTGTTAATTTGACTTAATTTTCACTTACCTAATTTTAACTGGCTACTGGAATATTTCAGTACTTTTATTTCCAGATGTATACATGTTTAAATGATCTCATAGTCATCACATAGTGGCATTCAAGAAAACAGATAATACTGAGAGATGTAAAATGGTTTCTTTGTGAAAACACTATTTCATTTACCCCGTTTCATTGCATGTTGACTGAAAAAGAAGGCGAAAAAACGGACTTCGCTTCGGTGTCATCTTGGCACAATTATCAATTGAAGAATGCAAAGGAAAACAAATTTATACTAAAAGCAAATTCATTCTTTCGGTGCCCACGCATCGCAGGTTTACGGAAGGTGTGTAGAGTGTCGAACTGTTTCGGGCAAACTTTAATTGGAGATAACTGTTTAAAGAGAAACAAATCAGTCACATAAGAAAGTATGCCTTGTGTAGTAATTGTGTTTAGTCTCCTCTTCCGCCTAGACGTTTTTGCTCGAGAACTGCGCGGTCCTCGACGCTTGGCCTGTTTTACAGTCTATAAAAAGTTATGATGTTGAGACAGGAGCCCATGTTGCAGGAACACTCTACAGGGACATGTGACAAAGACGAACTCACGCTTTGAATGCGCTGAATGAAATGTAGAATAGATGTATCAGTAATCTGGTAGCTTCAGGTATGCACCTCTTTCTAAGCGTCCTTCGCGGCAAGGTAAACATAGACGGCACGTCCATCGTACTTTCCGTTTCCGTTACGTTGAAAGTTATGGTGGACGAAGGTGTTCGAGTTAGTTAGTTTTTTTTTCGCCGAATTGGCAGTGGCAAAGGGACATTCGGACGAACCAGCGTGATGTTGCTCTTGTTTTCGTGATTGCACCCAGCAGTCGGAGCAAATATTCCGCAGCCACTTTCGTTCGCCTCGAAGATAGCCATAATGGGATTGATTAAAAGAACATTATTGCCGTTGAGAATCTCGACAATACAAGACCGTGGTTGAAGACGTGGAAGATCCTCCACTTGTAAACGATTTCTGCGCCTTAGGATTCCCGTAGAGAGTACGGATCTCTAAATGAAACAACGAATCGCCCCACTTGAGGAGGCCTCGCTCGATTTCTAGAAGAACAGCCCCGTGAAAACTGAGTACGGCTTGCCACTCGTACTGCTGGGCAAAATACACGAGGGACACCAAATGCTTAAGACGAGCGGAACGCTCGATCTCCACAATATCGGGGGATTGGAGGATTTGTCCGTAACCAGCAACGAATTCCTCCAACGCCAGTTCATCATATTTAATATCACGACGAGCATTCGTGATATTAAGGAAGCTATGCGGCCATAACTGGGGATAAAGTACGGTAGTCGTAATTTTTGATTCCTTTCCGGACTTCATAGACTCACCATCACCATGTGACGCACGTTTGTCTTTAGCACGGACATGCGCGGAAACCTCAACGTCGTCTTGGTCCGAGTCGCTATCGCTGGAATCCGTCAACCCAAGCTGACCGACTCGTCGATCGGCTTATTGTACCAAGTCCTGCATTGCGCGCAACTCCGACAAAGTAACTCCCGAAGCCGTCGCACCGCCAGTACTTATAGTGGGAACAGGAACCTCCTTATTCGGCGACTGGTTAGCGAGTAGGGCACACAGTTGCTGATTGTCCGCCTGAACTTCCTTAAGTCCAGTGGATTTTACCGCCCCTAGCAAAGAAGCGAGAGTGGCCTCCACAGATTCTT
>JAEMWC010002191.1:22500-25000 GCA_016490735.1 Pachyseris speciosa | reverse complement strand
TTTGTCTTTTGTCTTTTCATAAATTATGCGTACATATGCACGTGAATAAGACGAAATTCCAAAGAAACGGTTCTCTAGGGTAACATCACATGACCTACATTGGGAAAACAAAACATACAAGCTAAAGAGGTCTATTCATCAAGGAGCATGGAACTAGTGGGACGCTGCAAATGGTACAGGATTTTTCGATCATTCCGGCAAAAAACGAGAAAAGAGGAATACCTCAGAAGGTATTCCTTTTTTTAGAAAAATTTCCAATGGAAAAGTCTGTGCCATTTCATTTACCACCAGAACAATCGGGTTTCCGTGAAAAAGGTTATCGCCCATTAGGAACTATTTACATCAATATGATTCTGAGAAAGTTCTTTATCTGACAGTGTTTCTGTGGTATGAATACCATCACGTCAACCAATCATATAAGATATTTATGAGCTTCCATTTGTGTTAGCAGTATTTGGTTTGTTTTTGTTCTTTGCTTAGATGTTTTCTTGTGTCTGTGGGTGGAGCGGGTACCTCAGGCCAAGCCATCACTGCTTTGTTTTATTTTACCCTGTATGCGATTAAGTAAATGTTTCACATGTGTCGCCATATTTCCAAAGAAACGGTTCTCTAGGGTAACATCACATGACCTACATTGGGGAAAACAAACATACAAGCTAAGAGGTCTATTCATCAAGGAGCATGGAACTAGTGGGACGCTGCAAATGGTACAGGATTTTTCGATCATTCCGGCAAAAAACGAGAAAAGAGGAATACCTCAGAAGGTATTCCTTTTTTAGAAAAATTTCCAATGGAAAAGTCTGTGCCATTTCATTTACCACCGGAACAATCGGGTTTCCGTGAAAAAGGTTATCGCCCATTAGGAACTATTTACATCAATATGATTCTGAGAAAGTTCTTTATCTGACAGTGTTTCTGTGGTATGAATACCATCACGTCAACCAATCATATAAGATATTTATGAGCTTCCATTTGTGTTAGCAGTATTTTGTTTTTTGTTTCTTTGCTTAGATTGTTTTCTTGGGTGTCTGTGGGTGGAGCGGGTACCTCAGGCCAAGCCATCACTCTCTTTAGAGTTGAAACTGCTTTGTTTTATTTTACCCTGTATGCGATTAAGTAAATTTTCACATGTGTCGCCATATCTCACCAGCACACTTGTCTATAATTTGGCGATTATCGATCATCTGCTTCTTTTAGCAAATCGTGAGACACCTGTGGATGCGTAAGCAAAAGTACAGTTACTCGGTCATACTTGACGATGCGATTTTCAGTTTGTGTGAAGAGTATGGGACGAGAATGGGCACGACTGAGAAAACAGGGTTAGAAGATTGGGTGATTGGGAACATTTATGACTTTACAGTCCTGACGGAGCTATCCACTGAAACTTCAACTAATTTAGTTGTTTGTTAAATTGCAGGAGACAGTTCAAATGTGACAACCAACCCTGAGTGTGTGGGACGGTACAGTTTTACTGATTTTATAGCATCAGCTGTTTGTCACTTTAAACACAGCTGGCGGAACTTCTTATATTTTGGCTCTGGTAGATATGTTGGCATCATAACCACAAAAAGACAGTTTCTTCAGCTATGCGAGGTGGAAATCTACTCACGAGGTAACTCTAACAACAGTTTTAAGCAGTTTACTTCCTTCATCTTGCTGCATTTCCTCTTTTAAATCGAAAAAGCAATCTGTATATAAGAGTGTCTTAGCATTCTTAGCGTTAGAGAATTTTGTACCCATCTCCAGATACAACTATCAACGAAATGATCAGCTTTCAGTTAATTTTACGGCCAATTGTAAGCTATCAACCAGCATTTTATTTATTGATCGGTTACCAGTTAATTTTGACAGGTGCTAGGATTTTTTTAGCAAACTATTAAGTATGCAAACTTTAAAAAATGCCAGTGCGAATAATGAATCAAAACTGTTGCTGCGGTGTTGCTTTTTGCGTACAATTTTCTTTGTACAATTCTGGCCAATGAACACGAAATAAATAATGTTAAATCACCTTACCACCTGCCTGAGGAACTGTGCGGGTAGATGATAATAGTGAGTAATTAGTCAGTTGCCGAAAACACCTGGTTCTTAGACATGTGCCAAAATAAGACTGAAGATAATATGGCGCACAGTGCAAACTGCCAACTAATGAATTTGATGACAAGACAGCTCGTGGTGACAACACTGGTGACACCGTGCACTCTGACCTTGAGTCTACCTGAGGCTCTTCCTTCTCTTTCTTTGCGGCCACCGTTTTGTTTCCACAGAGCCTCAACTGCATGTCCTTTTTAGCCCTTTTAGCCTGAGACAACTGAGATCAATTTTTAACTGTTAGTCGGGAAATGCCGTATTTTTAGCTTATGGCTGCGATATTTTAGTGGAAGTTTCCTGATCTCAGTAAAGTTGATTATAAATTTGATTTGCTGGAGTCATACCGGGTTTCTTTTGTTGCTGTTTGGGAGTGTCCTGTTGCCTACTCATGAGAAGCTGTTTCGTTATGGAG
>JAEMWC010002191.1:0-17500 GCA_016490735.1 Pachyseris speciosa | reverse complement strand
TTACACAAATATAATCATCTATTTTGCAAGTCTCTGGAGGAGGAGATCATGAATTTTTCTTTTAAGAGTGGAGGTTCCCTTAAACTTCATCACTGTTGGCCCTTTAAATGAACAGGAGATAAAGAAGCTCCAGCAGTTAACTGTCAACACAGAGCACCTGCAAGACAATCTTTGCTCTGTTGGAACCGGCCTCTGTTGCCACTTGGATATAGTAAGGTCTTTCAGGAAATGATTAAACGAACGATGTGAAACTTTGCTGGAAAAAATCGAGTTCTTTGGTGACAGGTGAAAACTATGAGACGATTGGTATCTACACCAGAATACCAAATAGCAAGCCCCCTGTCCAAAAGAAGTTCACCCCTTAATGAGTATTACTACACTGGCAAGAACCATAGAGAATGGCTTTGACGTAAAAGACTTTTACCTAACATTAAATGGGAGAATTCTGAGGGATCATTTGTCTGCAAAAGAGGAAAAAAATCCTCCCTTCATCTAATTATAGACGTACGGTTGCATGTGCGCAGTGGCGCTAAACAGTGCTGCTTGGCTGGCTGTATCAATAATGCAGGCAGTTACCCCTTAACTGCCTGTACGGGAAGTTATGAAGTCAATGGACAGAGCCTTCAACCCTAACATGTGTTTTGAACACTACAGTTGGGATAGAGACAATCACGTGAATTATGGGACGGGTGAAATAGCATATATTCCGTGCTGTTCATGTTAGAAAAACATCAAGTGCTTCCGGCCATATGGCTCATGATGGCTGTTCACACCACGTGTCCAACTTCTTGAACAGTACAGTTCATGTTACGTGCAACAACGGAGATAACGTGACTTCTACCAGTGATGTCCAGTCAACGACCATAAACAAGAATTTTATTTGTTTTTCCCGCAGTCAAGACCTCAAACATTTTCGTGCGCAACAAGCTAACACTCAGTCATCAACCCTTATGAACAGCATGTGCTCCCCATAATGGCATCTCATCATCTTGACATAGGCCATTTATACTCTTTATTGGTAACAAAACTCCCTCCGAGCTAGAAAATTGCAATAAGTGGTGATAGAACAATCCAACTGTTATTTTCTCCTGTAAGAAATGAAAAACAATATCAACGAGGGACAAATTTTGTTCACTGAAACTGGTACTGTCTGTTAGACTGCTTGATCGTGACGTTCAGTGGTATGAAGATGAAATTAATGGTGAAACATATGAGCAACTTGTGCATAACATCCTACATGTAATGAGAAAGGTAGAATTGTGCAAAGTATGTTCTGGAATTTACAATCAGGAAATTCTGATATACTCAAAACAAAAGCTTTGACTACCACTTGTGACTTCATTGTAGAGTCCAACTGGACAATTCCCCACACTTTTAACAATACGCGACTATGGAATAACTCTTTTTGTTTTAAACTGACATCCAAGCAAAGTACCTCTCGTGAAACACTGGCTAACAGCAGGGTAAGGTTGTCACTCTTATCGAATCAAAAGCTTCTTGAAAGAGCTAGAAATATGAGCAAAGAAATAAAGAAACTTAGAGGGAATAATTGAAATTTGACAAAGCTCCTAAGAAAAAGAAAGGAAGTAGGTGTTGAAAACTTTCGCCCTTGCAGTGATGATCTTGTTAATATGATGGACTTTGCAGTCAACAACAAAATCTTAAAGAAAGAATCAGTACTGTATACATTTATGCTGGATGCAGTAAGTCAACGTAATTTGGCCCACAGTAGCAATAGCCCCACCAAACCAAAAGGTATGAGGTGGGACACATTAACTATCAAGCTGGCAGTAGCCTGGGCAGTTAAATGTACAGCGAAAGGCTGAGACAGAAAGTGTCTACCATTACCTTCCTGGAGACTTGTTTAAGGGTACCGTACGGCCGATATGAACACCGAACCAGTTAACACAAAAATCTTGAGCTCTGTTGGAAGAAAATACAAAACAAGAAAATTAAGGCTTTGCTTGGACTCCACTGGGATGGGATGGACATACATGACGGTATCAGATTGTGCAGAAGAAAAGGGAAACTCATAGGGTTTGAGAACTTAAGTATTCCCAAGAAGTTTGACTATAATGTTGAGGAGTTATGCAATGACAATTTTGAGGAATCCCTGGTGACTTCAAATGGTAGTGATAACCATGCAGTCCAGGAAAGCAGTGATGAAGAAGAGGAGTGCTTTGATGATGAAGACAACAGCTACTATGAAAAAACTGAAAAGGGGACAAATTTACAAAAGACTGCAAGGCAAATATGTCAGTTTTTCCTCACCAGCCTTGAAAGGGATTTTGCCTGGCCAGTGGCTTCATTCCCTGTCTACAGTGTCGCTGCCGAGAAACTTGATAAGAACATGCTATGGCCATTAGTACGAGCACTGGATAAAGTTTCAAATGGTAACATTATCATAAATTTCTTATGGAGTGTGTGATATGGAGGGCCATGAAATTCAGAGTTTTTCTGAAAGTCAAACAGATACTCTCCCTGGGTGACTACAAACCCAGTGACTGGAGCTTGTATCCATTGCCAATGGATTTCAGACTTCCCACATATGATCAAGAAACTAAGAAAGGAAAGATGGAAAGAGCATCTCATGGGATCATATAGTTGCTGTATCAAAATATCTTGATACTAAAATTACTGATAAACAAAAACTCAAAGGCAACAAGACAGTGTATCACAGATAAAAAGGGCATATTAAAGAAAGACTCACAACAGAAAGTACAGCCAAATGATTTATGTCTTAGGTGTGGTATGCTAGGTCACTGGGCAAAAGATTGTACCCATCCTCCACAGCCTGAATGGTTAGCAAACCAAACCTGCTTTAAGTGTGGATGCCTGGATAATCTTGCAGAAAACTGCAAGTTCAAACAAACGGTTACCAGTAGGTCCAAAGTCCCTCAGCAAGCCCCTAAAAGACCTAATTTGCCAAACATACCTCGTTAGTTCACTTTAAATTCTAAACTTGAAAGACCAGCAGAGCTATAAGATGTTACAAGAAGCTCCATCTCAAGTATGTCACAAGAGAAATTATCTGAAACAGAGAACAGAGAATGGTTTCAGGAAAGAAGAAAGTACATTAATGCAAACAAAATGGGTACAGTGTTAGGCTTCCATGGAAAGAAAGAATTTGCACTATACTGGTCTACGTGTACTTTGCATGGTATGAGTTCTGACTCTGGTAAAGCACCCAGTAGCATTGCAAAGTTGTCAGTGGAGTAGGGAACAATAATTATGTGAAGATAATGCTAGAGTAACCTACTTGGACTACATTGGCCAAACAAATCCTTACGCTACAGTACATGAGACTGGCTTGTGGCTGATCAGTCAGAAAGGTACAGAGATAATTGGTTGCTCTCCCGATGACCTAGTGGAGATGCACAGTACAGGTATGAAGCCAACAAGTGGCCAAGGCATAACTGAATATAAATTCCCCTTTAAAGGGGGTTTTCCTTGCCATTACAAGACTACTCCTCCATCATATTATCTTCAAATGCAGCTAAATATGTGGGCTACAACCAGCTTATGGTGCCACCTTGTTGTATGGACCCCAAAGACAACAAGGATATACAGCTGTACCTTGTCCAAAGAGATGATCAGTTTTAAGATAACTTGCTGAATGTGACTTTCCATCATTATTGGAACTTGATAACAAAACCAGATAATCCTCAGCCTACATTACTTGATCTGAAAATGTAAGCTGAGAAAAAATCTAGAGAGGTCATAACAGTTACAGAAATACCATCCTTGTGTTCAACATCTCTGACAGTTTTCACCACAAACTGTTGACTCCTTAGTAAAGAAAGAACAAACTGGAAATAGAAAAGTGATGCATTGTTCAAAATGCCACAGGTTGCTAACAGTTTGCAACAAAGACAAAAAGACAAAGGCGCTTGTAGATCGTTATCATATAATGCAAGAATTTCTTCAGTGGTCACAGCAAATGTGACACCAAGTAAAGATGTGTTCTCTTCATTCAGAAATGGATCTGAGGAGCTATTCCAAATTCCTGTCACCAAGATGCTTTACCAGTAATTCTCAATGAAATGTTCAAGAGAAATCCACACTTCCTTAATGCAACTGGAAGCACTGAGTCACAGTGCATGCAAACACTTAAGGAAATACACAAATTGTTTAAGCATGAAAAGTTTCATGAAAGCAAAATGATGCTATGGGAATGGTTACAAAACAGAACTGATAATGGAAGAACATACTATCAATGGCATAGGGAAACAGTGCTCCCTTGAGGCAATCTTACCCTCCATCAGGCATAAGGTTACTGAAATCAAAAGTAAGTTTCTAACTATAAATATTAAGACAAGCATTGCTAAAATCAAGCTGATCTCCAACACTCAACAAAGAAGGCATCCAAGGCAACATTTAGTGTAGTGGAGGAGAATTTCGTTCCTGGAGACATGTTTTTCATCAGTAATAGTACCAGTCCTATTAATCTAACTAAACATTTCCAGCAGTTAATGCAGCCACGAAGAGCCATAGTGGACTCAATAATGGTGGAAATGCTACCCACATAAGTGGAAAATCTATTCATTGCGATGGACAATATCTTTCTTTGATCTTTTACAAAAAGGTTTACAACACTGGAAAGCAAATTGGATGCAGTGGAAGACAGAATGTGAGAACATGGCAGGAAAGCCTAAAAGGTGAAAATGGACTGACTACACCAAGAAAGAAATAGAAATTGCCTAAAATGAAACTGTGTAAATTTGCTCCAGGCATGTAATCGCTGGGTTCTTATTTTATTATTTTTAATTTTCAAAACGATCTTTGAGTTGAAAATTTTTAATTAAACCAGTTTAATTTTCATTTTTCTTTGTCTCAGTGTCATCACAAAGTGGAGCAAAGAAAAATAAAAATGAAACTGGTTTTACAATTTTATAACCAAAACAAAGGGAAGGGAGGGGGAATCCTAGAAAAAGTGACTCCATTGTGCCTTAACCAAAACAGAATTGAAATCCATGACTCAGAACCACTGACAATGTTTAAACTCTTTTCTTCTCTTTACAATTCTCTTTCCTTTTGTATTGATGTCTGTGGTGTGGCAAAAAAAATTACAAACAACAAAAACTAACCTGATCATAGAGTTTACTTTAGTACCTTTCAGACTAAAAAGACTAAAAGCCAAACAAAAGTTTGTTGGAAAGACTATTTTAGTTCGTTTTAAAGCTTTGTTTTAAAAGTTCTGATGAGCACCCAATCACTTTTATGTAGGAATCCCACCCCAGGAGTATAAATCTTTGTGAATAGCAGAGGGAGTATCAATGAACATCCTCAAAGAAAAGAAATGTATTTGAAGTTGAAATTCTAAACTAAACAAAACAAAACAAACAAGCAAAAGAACTCTTCCTTAAGAGAGTGGGATTGGTAGGCAACACAATACAATTTTAATGCCTCGCAGTATAACACTCAATGAAAGCAGGTTTTCACAAAATTCTGTTTTCGTGAAAGTATTTCTTTTTATAGGCGGTAATAAATGCACAACTGCGAGGATCATTCTTCATTTGATTTCATTTCCGTAGTTCATGTGATTCAATTCGTACAGTGGTCTCTTTCACGGGAACATATGAACCCACAATTGAGCTGCTCCCATCGTCAGTGGCTTCATAGCTCAGTTGGTTAGAGCATCGCACTGGTAATCACGAGGTCACGGGTTCAAACCCCATTGAAGTCCTGAATTTTTTTTTCAGGCTTCTTTTCGCAATTGTATAAATTGCATTGACAACTGCGAGAATCATTCTTCATTTGATTTAATTTCTGCAGTTCATATGTGATTCATTTCATATATAACTCACACTCATTCCTTTCACGGGAACATATGAACCCACAATTAACATGCTCCCAACGTCAGTGGCTTCATAGCTCAGTTGGTTAGAGCATTGCACCAGTAATCACGAGGTCGTGGGTTCATACCCTGTTGAAGTCCTGAAATTTTTTCAGGCTTCTTTTCACAATTGCATAAATTGTGTTCACAACTGCGAGAATCATTCTTCATTTGATTTTCATTTCCGCAGTTCATATGTGATTCATTTCATATATCATTCATATGGTGGACTTTGAAGAAAGAATCAGTACTGTATACATTCATGCTGGATGCAGTAAATCAACTTAATTTGGCCCACAGTAGCAATAGCCCCACCAAACCAAAAAGTATGAGGTGGGACACATTAATTAACTATCAAGCTGGCACTAGCCTTTTCAGTTGAATGTACAGTGAAAGGCTATGAGGCAGTTAGAAAGTGGCTACCATTACCTTACTGGAGACTTGTTAAATGGTACCGTATGGCCAATATGAACACCGATCCAGTTGACACAAGAAATCTTGAGCTCTGTTGGCAGGAAATACAAACAAGAAGGGATGAGATGGACATACGTGACGGTATCAGATTGTGCAGAAGAACAGGGAAACTCATAGGATTGAGAGCTTAAGTATCCCCAAGAAGTTTGACTATAATGGTGAGGAGTTATGCACTGACAATTTTGAGGAATCCCTGGTGACTTCAAATGGTAGTGATAACCATGCAGTCCAGGAAAGCAGTGATGAAGAAGAGGAGTGCTTTGATGATGAAGACAACAGCTACTGTGAAAAAACTGAAAAGGGGACAAATTTACAAAAGACTGCAAGGCAAATATGTCAGTTTTTCCTCAACAGCCTTGAAGGGGATTTTGCCTGGCTAGTGGCTTCATTCCCTGTTTACAGTGTCACTGCCGAGAAACTTGATAAGAACATGCTATGGCCATTAGTGCGAGCACTGGATAAAGTTTCAAATGGTAACATTATTGTTTCTTATGGTGTGATGGAGGGCCATGGAATTCAAAGTGTTTCGGAAAGTCACTTTACAAGGCCCACCTGATCTCTTGTCAATCAAATAATATATGTTCTGTTTAATGATCAAATGTATAGTACGTAACTATCTAATAATAATAATTGGTTAAAAATAATAATATAATAATAATAATAATTGTCTGCTTATATTTTTGTCTGTGTTGTTGCTGCTGTTGTTGCTGCTGATTATGTGTTGTTCTTTTCTTTTCTTTTTGCTTTTGTTTGTTGTTATTGTTGGTTGTTTGTTTGTATGTTTTTTGTGCGTGTTTTTCTTTTGCTAAGCTTGTCCTGTTTAGATTTCTCGCTTGGTTCAGTATATCTCTAACATACCTTAATTTATATACATGTCATTTTCTCCTGTGCATTAGTCCTAGGCTCTACAAACATTTCCTACATTTCCTACTATATCCCAATAAAGCTCAACGTCATTTCTTCGTTTACTTAAAAGTAGGTGGTGGTCAACTAGAAAGCCTTTGCTACTTTGACCACCACACACAGTTTATAACCTGTACTGTAATTATTTTACTTTGTACTCATCTGTTGTAATTATACTTTTCTTTCTATGTTAATTTTATGCAATTAGTGTGAAATAAATGAACCTGAAACTGAACCTGAACTTGAACCTGCTCTCCCTGGGTGACTACAAACCCAGTGAGTGGAGGTTACATCCACTGGATTTCAGACTTCCCACATATGATCAAGAAACTAAGAAATTTTGTTTTCAATCAAAATTACACATTGAGGAAAGATGGAAAGAGCATCCACTATGAAACCAAAACCCACGAAAATCTCATTATTTTCTTCACAGTATTTTCATGGTATTTTCAAACGTTTTTCATGGGGTTTTCATTGTCAAATTAATGGTTTTTTCTTGGGGTTTTTTACCATGAAATTGCCATGAAAAAAGCAATAAAAATACCATGATAATCCTGTGAAAAGCAGCAGATTCATGACCCATGAAATATTCAACATTTTGGAAAAGGCCATGAAAAAGTCATGAAAAGGCTATTAAATTTTAATGGCATATGGTATGGTATTTTAATGGCATTTTAATGATGCTGAAAAACCCATGAAACACCCATGAAAAACCGCCAAGGAAAAAGCGTTAAAAAACCATGAAAAACCTGTGAAAACCAGCAGATTCATGGCCCATGAAATTTTCCACATAATGGAAAACCCATGAATTTAAAACGAGCATTTTCATGATGCAAGTTTCATGGGTTTTTCATATGTGAAAAAACAACCACAGCCCCTGAAAATCCCTTGAAGGTTTTCATGGCTTTTCCATGGTTTTTTAACCCCATTTGAGGGTTGTCCATCACATTCATGGGGAAGGTGATGCCACACAAGAACCATGAAAATTCCATTTAATTCTGAATGCAATAAAACTGAAAAACATACCTTGACTGGAAAATCTAAGACCTTTATGCCCATTAAATTAATAAATAAATGCTAGGATAAGTCTTTAATTGATGAAAGCAAAGGATGAAACAGATTTGAAGCTGTCCAACAATTTTATTTTAACAATACGCAAATGACACTTTACAGACAAATCACGTCAAACTATTGAACTACATGGGCCAAAGAGATTTTTTTTCCAAAGTTTTACGTACACAGTATCAGGTAAGTTTTAATGTTAAGCGTAGTTGTCCAAATCACAAATTTATATGATAATTATTAGTGTCATAAATATTTCAAAAATGTAAAAATCATGTTTCAAACTTGCGCATTCAAGGGAAAGCCGATCTTGAGATCTGTACATGTGAATACTAAATTTACATGAACTGGAACAAGATGAAAGGAAAAACGGCAAACAGTGGACTTAGCTCATTGATTTAAATTTTGTATTGTTCAGGGAGCTTCTTTTGCTGTCCGTGGATGAGGTTGTCAACATGTCTCGCTCCAGCTTGTATTTTTTATTCATGCCTGAAACAAAAATAAGGCCTGTTTCAAACGTCACGCTACTGTCGTGCCGATTTAATAAAACTTAAATTGAATTTAGTGTCGAGCCAAAATATTCAAAAACCAGCAAAACAAGTTACCTTGTATCCAAAATGCTAAACATACACATTTTTATTAGCAAATTACATGTAGCGTCGTTCTAGACTGGTTTAGTCATGAATTCATTAGAGTACTCAAGATAATTTAAGATCTCAGCTAGACCTAGCGAATAACTGACCTGATCTGTAGTTTTACAACAGTTGAACTACTGACGTTTTGACGACCTCTGACAAGATACGAACGGCGGCCGCGATGGATTACACTTTGCCGAGGAGCACTCTGATGATCTTGTTCACAGTTTTACTGTGCCGTTGACAAGTTACGGGCTTTTATAATTTAAGAACTGTTCCTATTTATAATAACAGAGTGAGCTTATTTACTTACCAAAAACATTCAAAATTCTCGATTTAAAAATGGCTTGCCGGCCTCTAAATCCACGGTGATGCGTTCATTTCCTTTCACATCGGCGCCACAATCTTCAGCCTTTCGTTTACTATAATAACGTTGTTGTTATTCACCCTGTAAACCACTCAAAAAACCATCTATGCGAAACAAAAAAAATACAATAATTCGCACGATAGACCAACCGAAAACACAGTTCAAAGATGGGCGCCAAGAGAGAATGAATAGAGGTTCTTTGTCCGGTGAAAAGCACGAGATTGTCACGTGAAAATTCTCGCACTATTATTGGCTGTTGCTGAGTAACATCCACTGGACTACTTGATTGCGGACTTCAGTGAAACATGCTCTGTCAAGTAAGTGCAAGTGCTCGCTTCGTTTGCATTCGAGGATATGAATCCAATTTCTGGCGAAGATTTTGACGAAAACACACTTTAGGAAGAGATTCATCTTCAGTTGAGTATAAAACATGCTTTAGATGTTTGTTACCGAACGTTGACGAGATAGAGAAGAGAAAAACGAGTTCGTGGAGGTGAGAACTCTCGGTTTTCGGATAAATCACTGAGTAAATGTGTGACTTAAGGATTGTATTTTATTTTATGTAATTGTCTTTTTGCCTTTTTAGTACTATGTTGTGTTTATATAGTAGCACTTAATTTAGGCTTAATCATAAATTTGTTTCCTTGAAAGAATTAAAGTATTGGTCTTAAAGAATCACAAAACTTTACTTTAAAGCGGTGGAACTTTAACTTGATATTGATTGGCCACAAATTGCTCAAATTTGCATTTTGATGTCTCAGCTTACCATTGATTCCAAAACATTTCCAGCAATTCCAAATGCGATTTTTGTTTAGTCTTAGAATTTTGGGGAATTCCTTGTAATTCCAAGTTATTCCCAACTGGATCAGTGAACATTCCTAGATGTTCTAATTCCAAGCCTTTGTTTTTATCCTAATTCTTAGGAATAATCAATTGTGGGCCACAATGGAAACTCCTGGGATACCAGTAATATATTACCCCTATAAAGTGGCAGTATAAAGACTTTTGTAGAGTGCTGAAAAATCAGGCCGTGGATTTTGATTATGAAGAATCATCTTTATTTGAATGGAACTGTGATAAGATATTTCAGTTTCCTTCAGTCTAAACAACTCATGAAAATGGCTGGCTTGTCCCTCCCTCTTGCCTTTTTGCCCATCCGAACAAAATTAATGTCAATTTCGGTAAAACACAGCATGGATGTTGACATGACAATCTGGGAAGTACCCTAGGTGTGACACACAGTGGGCCCCTCCTTGAAAAATCCTAGCTATGCCCCTTAGTGTGGTCTACACTTAATCCGGTCGCCATGTTTCTTTCGTATTAACTTATATTATTCTTTTGGTCACTTGTTACGGCACATTTGTCCTTTCTTGATTGCCTTTCAATTTTAATAAATAAAATTTCAAAAGTCTATTTTTAAAATGAAAGTCTGTATCAACTATAATTTATTCAAGGCATGTGTGGTGAATTTTCATGATTCCCACCTTTTAAGCCCTAGAATCATGGAAAATTCATGGCCCATGAATGTATCTCCTTATCAAATTCATGGGTCATGAAATAAAATGCCACATTTTCATGGAAAATTCATGGCCAAAAGAGAAAATGAAATTACATTTTGCAGTTTTCATGGGCCATTAAATGGCTTTCATGGGGTATTGACAGAAAATTCATGGCATTTTCATAAAACTGTGGCTCATAGTGATCTCATGGGATCATATGTTGCTGTATCAAAATTTCTTGATACCAAAATTTCTAATAAACATGTACTTTTGGATGGCAGAACTAAAATGAAAGTCAAATATGCAAGGAAAGTACTAAGTGAAGAAACCACAAGCACAAGGGAGAGGAGTGACCTTCCTTTTACGCTAAATGAAACTGAGCAGACTCATGCCTATATCAGAATGTGCAACAAGCTTTTCAACACAATGAACACAACTACTCTTGATGGGGCATATATGAAAGATCTTACAATAATAATAATAATAATAATAATAATAATAATAATAATAATAATAACGATTTATTAGCAGTACTTCCACAAGGTGGCTCTTCGCCTGCTAATTACAAATCTCAAATCAAATCAAATTAAATCAAATGTGGTTTTTGAGGAGAGGGGAAAAACGGAGCACCCGGAGAAAAACGTCTCGGAGAGTAGAGAACCAACAAACTCAGCCCACATACGACACTGAGTCCGGGAATCGAACCCGGGACACATTGGTGGAAGGTGAGTGCTCTCACCACTGCGCCAACCCTGCTCCCCAAATAGCTGGTTTCAGACATCGTTTCATGAGATTAACAGAGAGTCACAGCAATGTCGAGGTTACAAATATTCAAGTACTATATGGTAACAGTTAATACCCCACAAAACCTATCAAGATCTGTTGGTGATAATCAGAGGGATCATTGGCACAATAGGATACATTAACATAAACTACCCTAACGTCAATGTGGTTCCAAAAAGTATGTGTCAAGATGATGTTGAGAATTACTTTTCCCTCGTAAGGGGGAGAGAAACATCACTAATAGTCCAATGCTTCTTTGAAATAAGAAAGACCCTTGTAGCTGACTTTAACATAACAAATGAACTTGGCATGATGGAAGGTTCACCATCCTTGCATACATGTATGATGCTCCAGCTTTGCAGATGAAGTGCAATTGACAAGGGAATCAACAACCTACAAACCTAACAAGGCTGTGAGAAAGGAGCAATATCTTAGTAAAATTAGAGCATCACTTTTAAAGGCCTCAGCTAAGTCTGCTCATCAAACTCATGTAACAAGTTTGCCAACATATTATTCCATTAAGCCAAATCACAAGAAACAACTTATCAATCAACGCCATGCAATTGTGCAAATTATTGATCATGCTTTACCCAAGGCCTTACTTAACAGAACAATTCAGACAATTGAAGTTTTGAAAGATGCTAGTAACAAAGAAAACTTCACAAACTTTAACGTTTTGCTAGACAAAAATATAAGATCTACAACTACATTAAATTTCCTGGGTTTTGTGACAAGTCATACATCACAGCAGAGAATGGAGTATTTGAAGATAATGATGTGTATTCATGGTGAACAGCTTTGACCAGCCTCATATGTGGTGGAAGTGAGGGGACAGAAGAGGCCAGTGTATCAAAGATAAAAAGGGCATATCAAAGAAAGACTTACAACAGAAAGTACAGCCAAATGATGTATGTCTTAGGTGTGGTATGCTTGGTCACTGGGAAAAAGATTGTACCTATCCTCCACAGCCTGAATGGTTAGCAAGCCAAACCTGCCTTAAGTGTGGATGCCTGGGTCATCTCTCAGAGAATTGCAAGTCCAAAAAAATGGTTACCGGTAGGTCCAAAGTCTCAGCAAGCAACTAGAAGACCTAATTTGCCAAACAAACCCAGTTAGTTCACTTCCAACTGTAAACTTGAAAGACCAGCAGAGCTATACTGTAACATATGTTACAAGAAGCTCCACCTCAAGTATCTGACAAGAGAAATTATCTGAAACAGAGAACAGAGAATTGCTTTCAGGAAAGAAGAAAGTACATTAATGCAAACAAAATGGGTACAGTGTTAAGCTTCCATGAAAAGAAAGAATTTGCATTATACTGGTCTACTTTGCATGGTATGCGTTCCAACTCTATTAAAGCACCCAGCAGCATTGCAAAGTTGGCCATGGAGCGGGAAACAGTATGTGAAGATAATGCTAGAGTAACCTACTTGGACTACCTTAGCCAAACAAATCCTTACGCTACAGTACATGAGACTGGCTTGTGGGTGATCAGTCAGAAAGGTACAGAGATAATTGGTTGATCACCCGATGACCTAGTGGAGATGCACAGTACAGGTATGAAGCCAACAAGTGGCCAAGGCATAACTGAATATAAATGCCCCTTTAAAGGGGGTTTTCCTTGCCATTACAAGACTACTCCTCCATCATATTATCTTCAAATGCAGCTAAATATGTGGGCTACAACCAGCTTATGGTGCCACCTTGTTGTATGGACCCCAAAGACAACAAGGATATACAGCTGTACCTTGTCCAAAGAGATGATCAGTTTTAAGATAACTTGCTGAATGTGACTTTCCATCATTACTGGAACTTGATAACAAAACCAGATAATCCTCAGCCTACATTACTTGATCTGAAAATGTAAGCTGAGAAAAAATCTAGAGAGGTCATAACAGTTACAGAAATACCATCCTTGTGTTCAACATCTTGTCTTGACCAACTATCACTGACAGTTTTCACCACAAACTGTTGACTCCTTAGTAAAGAAAGAACAAACTGGAAATAGAAAAGTGATGCATTGTTCAAAATGCCACAGGTTGCTAACAGTTTGCAACAAAGACAAAGGCGCTTGTCGATCGTTATCATATAATGCAAGAATTTCTTCAGTGGTCACAGCAAATGTAACACCAAGTAAAGATGTGTTCTCTTCTTTCAGAAATGGATCTGAGGAGCTATTTCAAATTCCTGTCACCAAGATGCTTTACCGGTAATTGTCAATGAAATGTTCAAGAGAAATCCACACTTCCTTAATGCAGCTGGAAGCACTGAGTCACAGTGCATGCAAACACTTAAGGAAATACACAAATTGTTTAAACATGAAAAGTTTCATGAAAGCAAAATGATGCTATGGGAATGGTTACAAAACAGAACTGATAATGGAAGAACATACTATCAATGGCATAGGGAAACAGTGCTCCATTGAGGCCATCTTACCCTCCATCAGGCATAAGGTTACTGAAATCAAAAGTAAGTTTCTAACTATAAATATTAAGACAAGCATTGCTAAAATCAAGCTGATCTCCAACACTCAACAAAGGAGATATCCAAGGCAACATTTAGTGTAGTGGAGGAGAATTTCCTTCCTGAAGACAGGCTTTTCATCAGTAATAGTACCAGTCCTATTAATCTAATGAAACATTTCCAGCCGTATGCAGCCACTAAGGGTATAACGTGGACTTACACATCATTCAGCAAAGTAATACAGTGTAAAAGACCTGACAACTGATAAAGACCTGGTCAAACGTGTATGATGTGATTCACCAGCAACATGCAATTCACAAATTAAAAGTCTGCCAGACATTATTGTGCTAGAAATTGTCAAGATAAATGATGGTCCACTGCCATATCATCCACACCTGGAGGAGAAGAAGCTTGTTCAGGAAAATACTTACAAGCTTGTGGGGATGATATGTTGTGATTCAACTTTATCCTTGGTTCAATTTTTAGTTTTCTTTGTTTTGTAATCATTATCATACATTACCATACACAAGAACAATAGAAAATAAAAAATTGAACCAAGGATAAAATTGAACTACAACACATATACTATAGTCGTGCAAGGAGCCATTACTGGAGTGATCTTTTTGTACAAGGGACTTCTTCAAGGAACTTAAAAACAGGATGGTATAGCCATAATGGACTCAATGGTAGAAATGCTACCCAAATAAGTGGAAATCTATTTATTCCAATGGACAGTATCTTTCTTTGATGTTTTACGAAAAGGTTTACAACACTGAAAAGCAAATTGGATGCAGTGGAAGACGGGCGAGGACAAAACATGGACCAGGGGTCCATGGACCCCTCTTCTGGACCGGGTCCATGGACCACTTGTATGGAGGTCCATACAAGTGGTCCATGGACCCGGTCCAGAAGAGGGGTCTATGGACCCCTGGTCCATGTTGTTAACCTAGAAAAAAAGAACAAAAAACAAAAAAGGTTTTTTTTTTTTTGAAAAAAATAAAGAAATAAAATAAGAACCCAATGATTACATGTCTGGAGCAAATATACACAGTTTCATTTTAGGCAATTTCTATTTCTTTCTTGGTGGAGTCAGTCCACACCAAGAAAGAAATAGAAATTGCCTAAAATGAAACTGTGTATATTTGCTCCAGACATGTAATCATTGGGTTCTTATTTTATTATTTTTTTTTTCAAAAAAAAAAAAACCTTGAGTAGAAAACTTTTAATTAAACCAGTTTAATTTTCATTTTTCTTTGTCTCAGTGTCATCAAGTGGAGCAAAGAAAAATAAAAATGAAACTGGTTTGACAATTTTATAACCAAAACCAAAGGGAGCGAAGGGGGAATCCTAGAAAAAGTGACAGGTGTGCTCCATCGTGCCTTAACCGAAACAGAATTATAATCCATGACTCAGAACCACTTACAATGTTTAAACTTTTTCTTCTCTTCTCTTCTCTTCTCTTTATAATTTTCTTTCTTCTCCCTTTTTCTTTATTCATTATCTTTGTATTGATGTCTGTGGTGTGGCAAAAAAAATTACAAACAACAAAAACTAACCTAATCATAGAGTTTACTTTAGTACCTTTCAGACTAAAAAGACTAAAAGCCAAACAAAAGTTTGTTGGAAAGACTATTTTAGTTCGTTTTAAAGCTTTGTTTTAAAAGTTCTGATGAGCACCCCATCACTCTTATGTAGGAATCCCACCCCAGGAGTATAAATCTTTGTGAATAGCAGAGGGAGTATCAATGAACATCCTCAAAGAAAAGAAATGTATTTGAAGTTGAAATTCTAAACTAAACAAAACAAAACAAACAAGCAAAAGAACTCTTCCTTAAGAGAGTGGGATTGGTAGGCAACACAATACAATTTTAAATGCCTCGCAGTATATCAATGAAAGCAGGTTTTCACAAAATTCTGTTTTCGTGAAAGTCTTTCTTTTTATACATGTAGGCAGTAATAAATGCACAACTGCGAGGATCATTCTTCATTTGATTTCATTTCCGCAGTTCATATGTGATTCATTTCGTACAGTGGTTTCTTTCACGGGAACATATGAACCCACAATTGACGTGCTCCCAACGTCAGTGGCTTCATCGCTCAGTTGGTTAGAGCATCGCACCAGTAATCGCGAGGTCACGGGTTCAAACCCCATTGAAGTCCTGAATTTTTTTTCAGGCTTCTTTTCGCAATTGTATAAATTGCATTGACAACTGCGAGAATCATTCTTCATTTGATTTAATTTCTGCAGTTCATATGTGATTCATTTCATATATCATTCACACTCATTTCTTTCACGGGAACATATGAACTCACAATTATTAACCTGCTCCCAACGTCAGTGGCTTAATAGCTCAGTTGGTTAGAGCATTGCACCGGTAATCATGAGGTCATGGGTTCAAACCCTGTTGAAGTCCTGAAATTTTTTCAGGCTTCTTTTCACAATTGCATAAATTGTGTTCACAACTGCGAGAATCATTCTTCATTTGATTTTCATTTCCGCAGTTCATATGTGATTCATTTCATATATTATTCACATGATGGACTTTGGAGTCAACAACAACATCTTGAAGAAAGGAACAGTACTGTATACATTTATGCTGGATGCAGTAAATCAACTTAATTTGACCCACAGTAGCAATAGCCCCACCAAACCAAAAAGTATGAGGTGGGACACATTAATTAACTATCAAGCTGGCACTAGCCTTTGCAGTTGAATGTACAGTGAAAGGCTATGAGGCAGTTAGAAAGTGGCTACCATTACCTTACTGGAGACTTGTTAAATGGTACCGTATGGCCAATATGAACACCGATCCAGTTGACACAAGAAATCTTGAGCTCTGTTGGCAGGAAATACAAACAAGAAGGGATGAGATGGACATACGTGACGGTATCAGATTGTGCAGAAGAACAGGGAAACTCATAGGATTGAGAGCTTAAGTATCCCCAAGAAGTTTGACTATAATGGTGAGGAGTTATGCACTGACAATTTTGAGGAATCCCTGGTGACTTCAAATGGTAGTGATAACAATGCAGTCCAGGAAAGCAGTGATGAAGAAGAGGAGTGCTTTGATGATGAAGACAACAGCTACTGTGAAAAACTGAAAAGGGGACAAATTTACAAAAGACTGCAAGGCAAATATGTCAGTTTTTCCTCAACAGCCTTGAAGGGGATTTTGCCTGGCTAGTGGCTTCATTCCCTGTTTACAGTGTCACTGCCGAGAAACTTGATAAGAACATGCTATGGCCATTAGTGCGAGCACTGGATAAAGTTTCAAATGGTAACATTATTGTTTCTTATGGTGTGATGGAGGGCCATGGAATTCAAAGTGTTTCGGAAAGTCACTTTACAAGGCCCACCTGATCTCTTGTCAATCAAATAATATATGTTCTGTTTAATGATCAAATGTATAGTACGTAACTATCTAATAATAATAATTGGTTAAAAATAATAATAGTAATAATAATAATAATTGTCTGC
>JAEMWC010002190.1:45000-53942 GCA_016490735.1 Pachyseris speciosa | reverse complement strand
ACAGCATAAAGTAATATGGAGAGTTGCTTAAGACGCGAAATATGACTATTTATTCAATAAGCACTTGTTCTTAAGAGCAGACAAAGAATAGGAAAATTGACTCAAGTCAAATTTGCCCTAAAAAAAGATGTGAGCCCTCAGCGGAGAATTGAACCATTAAAATGGCGGAATACACCTGTAAGTAGGACCCCTTCGCCTGGCCCCCCGGCCAAGTTGCCCCATTGTGGATTCTCTGTATCGAAAACCCCTCTAAGTTCGACACCTCCTCAAGACGGACAGTAAAGAGTTGGTTCCCAAAGTGTCCGCCTTAGAGAGAGTTCACTGTACTAAGAACCAAAAAGGTAACCAGGAAAGTCATGGGTTCGATTCCCTCCGAGACTCTACGAGGACGTTTAGTGAGCAACTTGCAACATAATTATGTCCAAATTGAGACAAATTGGTTGTTAGAAACAGTTAAGGCGGCATGATGTTATATAATTATTTATGGCGTAGTTAATAAAGGGAAAAAAGCCCATCAGGAACAATGCTCGCTCCGACGTAGTTTGAGCTTTGGATGAGAGCGCATCGCACACAGGTAACGTTTCTTCTCTTACAGTAGTATGGTGTCAAAATAGAACAGAATTTCCTCGTATTACAGACCCCTTCTTTATCCCCGATATTTATACGCCATTGTTGCATAAAGCAAACTGTAACTCTACTTCTTGAATCGCCGTAAATTTTTATTTCAGGAGCCAGGAGGCTCTAGAGGAGCGCGACGTCTTCTATCACAGGCTTCGGGTCCTCTATGTACCTGGCCTTTTCCTCCAGAGCATGCATAAATTACCAAAGCTCCTGGACAATTTTGATAAAAATGTACTGAACTGTATACTTTTCCGACGCCTTCTGGATAACCTGAAGCGCAATCTCGTCCCCAGAGTCCTCAGGCTCTTTGGCCAGCGGTTAGTCCCCAGGAGAGACTCTGGGATAATGGGAAAAAATCAAATTTTTATGATTGCCTGGTCCGTAACGGCTTTCACTGTTTTACCCCCACAGATTTTCTGGGAAAATGGCGGCCATTATCCCAGAGTCTCTCCGGGCGTCTACCCGCTGACGAAACAGCCCGAGGACTCTGGGTACGAAATTGCCTGAAGCGCGATATTGCCTGTTAAATTCATTTGAATTTCGCATGATAATAAATGTTGGTAATGGTGTCTCCGCAGTGAAAGCCATTCGGAACAATGCAACCTAAATGAACGTGAATTATATTGTGGAAAAATGCATTACATAACCATGGAAGCTTTGTTACGGAACGAGGCAAAGAAAAGAAATAAAGAAATAAACGAAAACAAAAATCATGAAAGAAACGTTGCGAGTTCTTTTTTCGTTTTTGCCCGTAACAGTGCGACTGTAGCTTACCTGTAAGGGCACGTGGGTCACCAGTGAACCGGGTGTCTCTTTGCGGCTCACGGGTACCATGATAACGCCTGGGCGCTGTGGTTCTCCTTGAAAAGAAGACAAGCGAGGAGAAGTATTCTGAAGACGTTCATGACAGATGCATTGGCAGTTTTTTATAGGGCACGTGCGGCTAGCATCCACAATGTTGCTTGCCGGTGGTTTTGACAGCTGCAGCCAGTCTGGATAGTATTCCGGAGAGGACCTGCCATCGTCGTGAGGAGGAATAGATTGGTAGGCCATCTGTGTTGGTTCACTTTGGGAACGTTTCCTTTGGAATGTCGGCCAATCTTGAGAACTTTTCATCTGGAATGTTGGCACTTGCATCTGATTACTCCAGCCGTAAAACGGGATTGTAGATTGAGAAGGCACGTGCCCAATAAGATTATCTCTGTTTTTGATGGACGCGATCTGGGCGGGTGAGCAAATCTGGTGGCGATAGTTAAAATTTGGAAAATGCTGAGTTGGAAGAAAACAGACAGCACTCACAAGACAGTTGGCTATAACAGGATGATGAAGCCAGAGTAGTCCCTTTTGCAGTCGTTATTTGGCTCCTGCTCTGGGAGGACAGTTGAGTGACAAGCCAAATGACGTTTGCGTAGGAAACTAGGAGTGCTTTTCTTTTGAATGGAAAAACCGGCCGGTTGGGCAAAATATGAAATAGACCTTCACACTGGAAATTTAATTCCGTAAATAGGAATAACTTCAGACGTGTTCCTCTTTTCGACCGGGATATCACTGAACCGTTTGCTTCATCATCCCATGCCCCTTCATAATCAAAGGCTCAATGAGCCAACTTATTCATGCCTTAACGTAAATAAATGACAAAATAAGGTCAGATGCGGATAGTTGTTAGTTTTTGTGAGTATCGTGATAACTTCTTTTGACATTTCTCTTTCTATTAATTTGAATACACTAGAGTGATAGCTATTTACCAATAATGCCATTTTCGAGAATCGAGCAGTGAATCTTGTAGCATGCAATAAATAGTGAACAAAAGAAAACAACAATTGAAGCTACCTTAAAAATATGGGTAAAAACATGCAGGAGTGCATAGATTGAATTCCACTCAACTGTTCACTACCTCACTATATTCATTCCTTGTTCAAGCGCATTCACGTGTAAAAATACGCGGCTGGACTTCCTGTCAGTTATTGTGATCTCCGAGCTATTTTTATTTCAAAATTGAATATGTTTACAGCACCTCTTCAGAGTGGGGACATGCAGTTGTGGTGTGAACTATTACAAGCAGTAAGTCATAAGAAACGCAAGGAAAAGATTAGTCCGGGTGGGCTCTGACATTTCGAGGACCCATCACAACCCCTCTATAGCCATAGACTGAACATTATTTGTGTTCGATTTGATCATCAGTCAGTTTTAACAGAACAGCTATTTTATTGAATGTGAATGATATATGAAACAAATCCGGCCTCTTTTGGCAATTGCATAAATTGCGTTCACAACTGCGAGGATCATTGTTCATTTGATTTTTTTTTATTGAAGTCACAAACATTGATTGAATTGCCATCAAAAGAGTTAGGTCACGCCGTGAGTCTGCTCACTGAGTCCGTTTTATTTTTCATCACGCATCACGAACGTTTTACCGATCGGTGAAAATTACTGCGTCAAAATCAAGTCTAGTAATTATACTTGAGACCACTAAAAGATCAGATACGTTCGACGTCGCGATTGCTCACAATTAAATAGGAATAGGCTATAACTCGCCCATGCGCACTGGAAACCAACAACTTTGAAAAAGAGTCATTCTCGTCCCAGAACCTCCGTTTCTTTTGGTCACGTGGTCGGAGAAACGGAGGGCTCTGGTAGCAGCAATTACCGGATGCCCGTAAATAACGGACATCCGGTAACGCATGTCAATAGCCAAGAATGTATTTGCTCATGCTCAAATATGTATCCTTAGGGAGGGAGTGACAGTCCAGCTTTGGCTTTTATGATGGCTAGCGATGGTTAATTTCATTGAAATAAGAAAATTTACCAGAACAACAAACTGCCTTGCATGCAGCAGGTGTACGTAAACAAGACTGGCTGTGTATTTTGCTCATGGGGTTTCGAAAATCGTTGATATTCCAGCTTCTCTCGTTCGTGGTGGACCACCGATCTTGATACGGTTGAAAGTAGTTGTGTTCTTGAAGTTTCGCCACTGACTGCGCTTATTTGCAGCCAAATTCAAAAGTTGAAGGCACTAAGTGTTGGCTTGAAGGTTTATGAGCAAGGTAACCAAGGCGTAATTCGATAAATATCACTCGTAACGGAAGTGCAAACGAGTGGCTCTTAGGACGAGTATAACAGGAAGTGCGCAGTAATTCATCACTTAATTCTTGGTGCGCATTCACTTTTTATGAGCCAATGAAAAAATTCCAATGTTTTGGCTCGTCCAGAGCTATTCGTCAACGACATTTTAAGACGAGTGGCTCTGAAGACGAGAATGAAAAAGAGTGGGACACCTTTTTTACAAATTGTCCACCATTACCGTCGACTCAAACTCAATCTGTTTAATCCTGAGCAATCGCGACGTCGACCTTATTTGATCTTAAAGTAATTTCAAGTACAATTACTAAACTTTATTTTGACGCAGCTATTTCCACCGATCGGTGGAATTTTCGTGATGCGTGAAGAAAGATAAAATGGACTTAGTGGGCAGATTCACAGCGTGACCTAGCCCCTTTAAGAAATTATCCCAAATAAGTACGTGTTTTGCCATGAAAAAGTTAATTGTGGCCTGATAAGTGTTAACAAGAATGAGAACAGATGCTTCTATCAATGTTTCAATAACAGTACTGCTTCAATTTTTCTAATTTCGGGAATACGAAATACATTATTAATGCAAAGTCGAGTACTATTGCACTGAGAAGGCAATGTTATGGATATATGTTTTAGTTCATATCTACAAAATGAGCGAAAAAGGTCGCATTTTGTTAAGGGCACATCACCTATATATTGATTGCTATCTAGAACGTGTTTGTAATTTGACTAGCTGTATGTCATTCACGATAACGATAACTGATCTTTGGAGCTCATATTTATTTTTCTTCTGACTGTTAACTGCCATTTGGTCAATTAATACTAACGGAGTTGTGACGTCATTCCAATCAGATTTCTGCTAAGAATGGCTTAGACTAGATCACTTGTAACTGTTTGAGGCTGACATGATGACACCGAAAAAGCGTTTTTGCACGGTACTCAGTTGAATGCACGCATGCGAAAAAAGCTATCAGTACTCACAGACATTTCTGTATGGCAAATATAAGTGGAAAAATGAAGGAAAGCACACGCGTGTAGTAAGGGAAAGATGAACGGTGACTTAGCGAGTTGAAGATCTGAACTCCTACTTCTTTTACTCGCGCATTATGCTGTATATAGCCGGCACCCTTTTCGTGCTTTTTCTGTTTCACTATTGCGAAATATTACGAAATCCTGGCTACCACCTTGGCTTGTCCCGGATTCTGTGGCGGGACCTCTCACCACGTTTTCCCTTGATTCCTGATACCCTGTCTGGACAATTTACACTAAGGTTAGTAGTATAGGAGTTGGCGGTTCTGGCGGATTGATATCAATTTTTTATACTCTATAAAATTGCGCTAGAACTGCCAGCTGTTTTCAAGGTCATTTATCTGTGCTCGTCACCTCAAGGTCATGTAGCCAACTTAACAATTCCCGTAAATACCGGTGCTATATTTTTCTCGGAAACCTTGTATTTAAGCTCTTTTACCGCACAATAGCGCCACACAAGGCATAAGCGCTTGATATCAACATTTACGCATGCCTGTTGTAAGAAAATTTTTTTCCGTTAACACTGTTGAGAAATGGAAAAGTTATTAATATATAAGTGTAACTTGAACTATAATATTAACGTGCTGCGAGGCTGGTCATGACGTTGGTAAAAACGCGGGGGCCTTTAGAATGACCGTTACAATGAATGACCGTTTTGTTCCATTACCACAATGTTGAGAAATGGAAACGTTATTAACATATAAGGGTAACTTGAACCATACTATGAACGCACACTCTTACATAGCCTAAAGCCCCCGCGGGATTGTGTAAGTTGGAAGGGAAGCAAATTATTGCTTATTGGAATATGGGTAAAATCCTTAAGATGGTGTCGGGACGTTGGGTAGAGCTATGGTCTCCCCTGTGGGAGTCGGAAGTGCCGGTTCGTCCTCAAGCCGGACGGATATAAAAAAGTACCTGCAGTCAAGCAGGGTGATAGTGCTCAAAGAGCGGTGTGGAGGTGGGCAATAAGGAAAAAAATGAAACCTCTCAAGAGGGACAGGGGAGTTGGGTTAGGGTTGGGGGTCAGGGTAAGGGGCCCTCTTGAGAGGTCTGGTGGCGCCACCATTTTTTGAAATCGGAATTGAGCCCGAGAGCTCATCACAAGTACTTGTCAGCAGTATCCCACAGTCACAGCTTTTTAATGAGTTCAAAAAATAATGTTTACTCATTATATATAGAAAACGAATTGTAACGAGGAAATTCTTGATGCGTTAAAGGATATGGATAAATTAATATGTCCATTTTGTAGTCAACAACTGGAAGAATATAAGAGTGTGGATAAGGACAAGCCATGTTCCGAGAATAAAGATTTGCTTAACGACAATGGAATGATTGTCTGTCAAAAATGCGGTGTGCTAGACTGTTATAATTTAGTGCGTGGTTATTTTAATTTTTATGAAAATATGTATCGAATAAGGAGAAAATCAGTGTATCATCGTAAATATCATATTGAGAACATTTTGAATAGAACAAATGCATATCCTGGAATTAAAATTAATTATGACAACAGACAAAGGACATATATAATCTTTGAACTGATCGATAAGGTGATACCGGAAGTAAACGGCGATCGTAAACGTATGATAAGTATCAATTGTTTGATTAAAAAAATATTTGAAATAATGAAGTTGCCGTATGATAACATCAAAATAACCAAGTTCTAAGAAAACACTGAAATACAATACTTTATTATTAATTCTCCCCAAGGGGCTTTTTCAGAATTAATTTGCAATGTTACATATAATATAAATACGACTAATGATATAAAATATAATAACTTACACGAACTTGACATATAAATAACAACTTAAAATTACTAATGCTAACATTAACAATAATGAGAGCTAACACTTTATAATATACAATAGTTGTATTTTTTCAGTGATGGAATAAAACTTATGGGTTAATTAAGCATGACATTCACAAAGTTATCAATAAGTGACCCGGTTTCGTGATTATCAGCAAACAGGAAGTTTGAAGTTTACTCGGGCTTAAATTTTTTTGTTATACTTTTTCTCAAATTTGGAGAAAGGAGGTGATAAATCGCGAATCTCTTGATCTAGAATTTTCATGTCAAGAATGAATTGTTTGTAATCCCATTCACCGCCTCTTATTGCTTCTCTAAGATTAGTCAAGACTTTTTCATACGATGTAGCACTGAATTTTAATAAATCAGTTTCCCCCCTTATGTTTTTGAATTAATGGTAACTTCTTAAAACTATATCAGCAGTGGTCAAAACACCTAACACGACTGCGTTCAAGGTCACACCACCCTTAATTTCACCTACGCTTGCGAGTAAAATACTTGATATATTCACAGCATAATTTATTTTTTTTGTTTCTTTTATGAGAATGGTTATATATCCAGTTTATTTGATGATAATATGTGTAGATATCCTTGATTTGCTTTAATTTTTCTTCATGAATATTAGCATCAACATGATTAAAATTGAAGATGTCCTTTTTAGTCATTCATATTATTGATTTACATATGTTTATTACACATTGAATGGTATATAGTAAATCCCATAATATGTGTTTTTAGCTGTGTCAAATTTGATTTTATTTATACCTTGATATGTACCGTTAATATTTCTTCAGATTGCCGAGCCAGCACTATCCCATGTCATGTGAAATTGTGGTGAGCAATTAAACCATCAGATCGGAATATATTGATGTTGTAGAATCTATTTGCCATATTCGACGGCGTCTTTAAGATGAAAAACAAAATTCTTCCTTTTAATTGCAAGTAAAATGGGACGTTACCTATTAAAAATACAGTATTTTCACTCACAGATCCGCTCACTCACACAGGGCATATTTTTGGCTTCATAGAATTGAAGGATAAAACACTATTATTTGATGATAAAGTTGATTTCAAATTTGTTATTTCATGGGTGTTCATATTGATATTCGTTTCCATCTGCAATTTATATCTTATATGCTTCAACAAAGTCATAAATAGAACTGTCAACATCATTAAAAATTAGTCAACGCCATAAACAGCCATATATAGTTGATTATAATTGGCTGGGTATGTGTTTAGATCTCCACCATCATTGTCAAGATGACTTGTGTAGTATACATACATCGGAGAAAAAGACATTTTTTGAACTGAACTATTGTTTGGTAGAATAGTATTCTGTTGTTTGATCATGTTGATAGTGAAACTTTTCAGTATGATTGATGTAAAGATAAATTCCCGTTCCGCTTATTGATACTTGTTCTCTTTGCCATAGTTCGTAATCTGTGAAAAATTGCTCAATGCACAGTGTATGGTCTTTATTACTTGAGGGGTTGACATTGAAACCGAATCGATATCTATAATTACTGTCTGAATCTTTTTGTGCTTCAATAAAACAGACCTTTTTATTAAAAAGAAAACTTCCTTCCCAATTATCAATCTTATTCACAATAATATTATATTCAGAACTCCATTCATCAATAAATCAGCCATTAAGTATTTGAAACTGTTTTCAATTTTATGAGATGGTGATGGTTTTGTTTTTTCGTGAACCTATGATTTATTGGCAACCTCTTTAGAAATTCATGGTTGGTTTAGTCCTATTATTCGATTTTAATTCATTTTTATTGGTCCTGACATAATACCTCCTGTTGTTGAGAGATAGTTTGTTAAGTCAGAATGACTGGGTTTCGGTAATAAACTTGAGTCAACATAATGTTTGCTCGTACAGTCACCGTAATTTATTGGATACGAACTATTGACAACACGGAATATTCTATTGAGATCCAAATTTCCAAACATTAAATTTGAACCATCTGTTTTGAGCAATTAATTTTCTTTTGAATTAACGTATTTTTATTGACGACGTCTTCTGGGCTACTGTTACGGTCATCAACATCGGGAACCTAAATTCTTTCACTGAATTTTTGTGGTGTTGTTTTTGTAAGATCGACCACTCTATCTTCGATTAATACAATATATCATTTACGTAGCCTACATTGCTTGCTGACGTATTATTGTTGCCATCTGTGCGAAGGTTGTTCAGATAACTATTATGCATATCGATTGCCCCAGCCATGTGCAGCTCTCCAATATTTTCAAGATGTTTGTTTAAGAATTCATATGATCCATCAGATGTAAAACCGATTATATTTCTTCTTTTATTATCAACACATTGTTTATTTACTACTTGATCATTATTTATAGGGTCTTTAATATAATTAATATAATGATTGTTCATGTTGAGATTCGTGTT